>OZ035841.1:3531847-3574347 GCA_964034765.1 Knipowitschia caucasica
CTCTCTCTCTACTCTCTCTCTATCCCGCTCTCTCCTCTCTCTCTCTCTATCCCGCTCTCTCTACTCTCTCTCTCCTCTCTCTCTCTAGCCCTCTCTCTCCTCTCTCTCTCTCTATCCCGCTCTCTCTACTCTCTCTCTCCTCTCTCTCTCTAGCCCTCTCTCTCCTCTCTCTCTCTCTATCCCACTCTCTCTACTCTCTCTCTCTACTCTCTCTCTATATCCCGCTCTCTCTACTCTCTCTCTCCTCTCTCTCTCTAGCCCTCTCTCTCCTCTCTCTCTCTCTATCCCACTCTCTCTACTCTCTCTCTCTACTCTCTCTCTCTATCCCACTCTCTCTACTCTCTCTCTCTACTCTCTTTCTATATCCCGCTCTCTCTACTCTCTCTCTCTACTCTCTCTCTCCTCTCTCTCTCTAGCCCTCTCTCTCCTCTCTCTCTCTCTATCCCGCTCTCTCTACTCTCTCTCTCTACTCTCTCTCTCCTCTCTCTCTCTAGCCCTCTCTCTCCTCTCTCTCTCTCTATCCCGCTCTCTCCTCTCTCTCTCTCTAGCCCTCTCTCCTCCATCTCTCTCTCTCTCTCCTCCTTCTAGGTAACTGAGTAATCTTTATTTATATAGAGCCTTTCAAAGACCAGAGTCACAGAGCACTTTACAATTGTTTTTTGTATGTGCCTCCCCCTCTCTCTCTACTCTCTCTCTGTCTCTCCCTCTCTCTCCCTCTCTCTCTACTCTCCCTCTCACACCCACCCCCCCTTCTCCTCGAGGCAGAATCCTTTCATTCACTCTCTCTCCCCCTCTGCTCCTCATGACACTTCATTCACTCGCTCGCCCTTTGAAGAGTAGCTTCACACATAAATGTAGGTCACTCGCCCGAGGACAGAGAACCCAAACGCAGAAACACGGGAGTCGAACTGGCAACCGTTGAACTGGCAACCTCAGTCACACGCTCTCACGGGCTGCACTCATCTCAGAGACAAAGACTTTTTCTCACGCTCAGATTTGACTCGATACAAGACGCTGCAGTGAAACCTTTGTGAATGTAGCATGGTTAGCATGATAAAGACCATGTGACATCACAGCTGGTTTGTGTCCTGTGACCTGCAACACTGACATTTCTTCACTGAGACAAATGAAGTTTTATTTTATTTTTGGTCAAACGATTTTCATCCCATTTTCACAGTTTGTTTTTGCAATGACACAGATTCGTTCTCTCTCCTCTCCTGGTGCAGGACCAGGACCAGGATCTCTGGTCTCTTTCTGGTCTCTCTTTTGTCTCTGGTCTCTCTTTTTTCTTTGTCTGGTCTCTCTCTTTGCTCTCTCTCTCTCTGGTCTCTCTGTGGCCGCTCTCTGGTCTCTCTCTGGTCTCTCTCTGGTCTCTCTCTGGTCTCTCTCTGGTCTCTCTCTGGTCTCTCTCTGGTCTCTCTCTGGTCTCTCTCTGGCCTCTCTCTGGTCTCTCTCTGGCCTCTCTCTGGTCTCTCTCTGGTCTCTCTCTGGTCTCTCTCTGGTCTCTCTCTGGTCTCTCTCTCTGGTCTCTCTCTGGTCTCTCTCTCTGGTCTCTCTCTGGTCTCTCTCTCCGGTCTCTCTCTGGTCTCTCTCTATCTCTCTTTTGTCTCTGGTCTCTCTTTTTTCTTTGTCTGGTCTCTCTCTTTGCTCTCTCTCTCTGGTCTCTCTGTGGCCGCTCTCTGGTCTCTCTCTGGTCTCTCTCTGGTCTCTCTCTAGTCTCTCTCTGGTCTCTCTCTGGTCTCTCTGTGGCCGCTCTCTGGTCTCTCTCTGGTCTCTCTCTGGTCTCTCTGTGGCCTCTCTCTGGTCTCTCTCTGGTCTCTCTCTGGTCTCTCTCTGGTCTCTCTCTGGTCTCTCTCTGGTCTCTCTCTCTGGTCTCTCTCTGGTCTCTCTCTCCGGTCTCTCTCTGGTCTCTCTCTGGTCTAAAACAATTTTCTCCAAACCTCCGGTGTACCATGTGTGTGTGTGTCTGTGTGTGTGTTGCTGGTACCTTCTTCCACAGTAGAGTCCAGTTGTGTGACCTTGACAGCCAGTTGGTCCACTCTCTCCTGCAGCCCGCTCATGCGAAGGTAGAAGCTGTTGGCCTCGTTGAACAACTCCCCAAAGATGTCCTCCGCATGGCGACCTGAGGGCAGGGAGGGGTCAGACGGCAGCAGCGGCTCCACCCCGAGCTCCTGCAGCGGCTCTACCCCGAGCACCTGCAGTGTGTGACTGAGCTCCAAGATACCTGCTTTATCCTTGTTGTCAGGGATTTAAAAAAATGTTGCACAGTGGAACGTTTATCAATGCTAAACACAGAGTAGCTAGCTGTTAGCATGGACGTTAGCCTAGCATGGACGTTAGCTTAGCATGGACTTTAGACATAGTAGAGACACCCATAGACTCAGAAAGTGACGGCTTCAACATTAGACCTTAACCTTAGATCTTACTGAGGCTGCCCATCTTTAACCTTAGAGTTTTAGAGTTTTAGATCTTACTGAGGCTGCCCATCTTTAACCTTAGAGTTTTAGAGCTTACTGAGGCTGCCCAGCTGCTTGATGATGGCGGCCAGGGTGGAGTTGGTGACACACTCCAGTTCAGAGGTGACTCCATCAGGGACCGCTCCTCGACACAGATGACGAGGCTCGATGCTCCTCTTCACCAGCGGCATCGTCACGGCTACAGGAGGAGGAGAGGAGGAGGAGAGGGGGAGGAGAGGGGGAGGAGAGGAGAAGAAGAAGAAAAAGTCAGCCTCCACACACACGTCCCCCCAACCCTTCAACAGAAGTGTCCTCAAGCTCATCAGGAATATCAGTATTTTAATTGGATTTGTTTTGTTTTTATTTATGGAGGGAGCACATAACTCCGGTGTTACAATCACTCCACTGGCTTCTGAGTACAGAATAAAGTTTAAAATCCTTCTTTTAACATACAAAGCCATAAATGGCTTGGCTCCCTCTTATCTCCAAGACATGTTAATGTCATATCAACCAAGTCGAGCGCTGCGCTCACAAAACGCCAGACGTCTGGAGGTCCCTCATCATTCACGAACCGTTCTTAAGAACAGCATTCATGACATTTTCTCGTAACCAGAATTTCTCTTGAGTAAGTACAAATCCTACGGATGCACAAGAGCACTCTTACGCACATTCAGTGCCGACATGTTCGCACGCTGGTGTTATGAAGTTCAATAAAACACTATTGATGTATGTATTTATTTATTTCATTGTAAATAGTAATTTAGCCTATTTTTTAATTCATTTTGAAATGAAATGTGCCAACGCTTTATCAAATACATTGGAAATCTTGCCGTGTATTAGTGACCCCTTCCTATTATAGGGGGCATTTCTTTATCCACGGGCCACAGAACAACGGCATATATACTGCTGCTGCAGGAGGTTACTGGGTCCGCTCTGAGTCTCTGCGCTGGTCTCTCCTATGGATCTATACGGGTCTGCACTGGTCTCTCCCATGGATCTAGACGGGTCTGCACTGGTCTCTCCCATGGATCTATACGGGTCTGCACTGGTCTCTCCCATGGATCTATACGGGTCTGCGCTGGTCTCTCCCATGGATCTATACGGGTCTGCACTGGTCTCTCCCATGGATCTATACGGGTCTGCACTGGTCTCTCCCATGGATCTATACGGGTCTGCACTGGTCTCTCCCATGGATCTATACGGGTCTGCACTGGTCTCTCCCATGGATCTATACGGGTCTGCGCTGGTCTCTCCCATGGATCTATACGGGTCTGCGCTGGTCTCTCCCATGGATCTATACGGGTCTGCACTGGTGTCTCCCATGGATCCATACGGGTCTGCACTGGTGTCTCCCATGGATCCATACGGGTCTGCACTGGTCTCTCCCATGGATCTATACGGGTCTGCACTGGTCTCTCCCATGGATCTATACGGGTCTGCACTGGTCTCTCCCATGGATCCATACGGGTCTTCACTGGTCAACATTTTATAACTTTATTCTCAGTCTGGCAAAAGAAGAAAAAAGGGCGACTCTTTTGCTCCGTGTAACTCTTTTCTTTAGGCCTGTTGCCGTTTCCTCTGGCGTCTGCACACGGCCCTTCAGTCCCTTATATGGGCATTAATGGGCGGTTACCTATGCTAAGTACCTATGCTAATGAAGCACCGGGCACGCGCGCTGTACTTAAGAGGAGATGGCATTCATCAATCTGAGAGAACAGCTGCGAACAATTCAGCGGCTTACAAGCGCGTTGATGAATCCCACGAAGGCTCTTCTTAGAAATCTACTTAAAAACGACTTGAGAAGAAATTTAAGAAGTTTCTTACAACGTTATTCGTGAATGAGGCCCATTGTCTCTACATTTAAGACTATACTCTCTCTGGTCTCTCTCTCTGGTCTCTCTCTCTCTGGTCTCTCTCTCTCTGGTCTCTCTCTCTGGTCTCTCTCTCTGGTCTCTCTCTCTGGTCTCTCTCTCTCTGGTCTCTCTCTCTGGTCTCTCTCTCTGGTCTCTCTCTCTGGTCTCTCTCTGCTCTCTCTCTGGTCTCTCTCTCTGGTCTCTCTCTGGTCTCTCTCTGGTCTCTCTCTGGTCTCTCTCTCTGGTCTCTCTCTTTGGTCTCTCTCTCTGGTCTCTCTCTGTTCTAGCCGCCATTTTGTTCCCACACTGTTGTTGTTGTTGTTGTCGTTGTCGTGACGACCGGCCGATGAAAGTAGAACAATCACATTCTAACTTTGGTTCCAACACACACAGATCCGTGAGGACGAGAGAGAATGTGGGACACAGATATTTTAGGACAGACCCCAGAGCTTCAGATCCACGCTGAAACCCCCGCCCCTTCTGTCTCAATGCTCCGTGTTCAAACTCAGCCCTGGTGCTTCAGCCCAATGTCAGAGGGTGGCGTGTTGTTTGGACCCGTGTCAGCTTCTCATCATCAGATAGGCAAATAAAAGAGTCAAAATATTTTCAGTATAAGTCTTCTAGGACCAGAGAGAGAGACATTAGAGAGAGACACTAGAGAGAGAGACATTAGAGAGAGAGAGAGACCAGAGAGAGACACTAGAGAGAGACCAGAGAGAGACACCAGAGAGAGACCAGAGAGAGAGACCAGAGAGAGAGACCAGAAAGAGACACCAGAAAGAGAGCAGAGAGAGACACTGAAGAGAGAGACCAATGAGAGAGACCAGAGAGAGACACTAGAGAGAGAGACCAGAGAGAGACACTAGGGAGAGAAACCAATGAGACCAGAGAGAGACCAATGAGAGAGACTAGAGAGAGATCAATGAGAGAGACAAGAGAGAGACACTAGAGAGAGAGACCAATGAGAGAGACCAGAGAGAGACCAATGAGAGAGACCAATGAGAGAGACACTAGAGAGAGAGACAAGAGAGAGACACTAGAGAGAGAGACCAGAGAGAGACACCGGGGAGAGAGACCAGAAAGAGAAAAACATTAAAATGGACTAAGTTTCTCCTCCACATGGAACAATACAAACACATTCAAACATATTATTCACAAGGACAACTTTATAAAGGAAAGAGCAGAACATGCAACAGCCCCAACTCTGGCGGTGGGAGCTTCATTCACCCAAACACGGCTCCACGGCTCGTTCCGCTGTCATTATGCAGCGTATCGTCCCTGGTGTCTGAGCAGGGTGATCTCACATCTATTCCTAGGTCTGTGTTCTGGCTTCTTCTGGTGCATTATCACAGTGTGGGCTGAGGCTGCGTCAATAAAACATTTTCAATCCGAGGTGTTGTGTCAGTGATGGTTTTATGGGACACAGAGAGAAGAGAGAAGGAGAGAGAGAGAGAGAGAGAGAAGGAGAGAGAGAGAGAGAGAGAGAGAGAGAGAGAGAGAGAGAGAGAGAGAGAGAGAGAGAGAGAGAGAGAGAGAGAGAGAGAGACAGAGAGAGAGCGGAGAGAGAGGAGAGAGAGAGAGAGAGAGAGAGAGAGAGAGAGAGAAGGAGAGAGAGAAGGAGAGAGAGAGAGTGAGAGAGAGAGAGAGAGAGAGAGTGAGAGAGAGAGAGCGAGAGAGAGAAGGAGAGAGAAGGGAGAGAGAGAGAGAGAGAGAGAGAGAGAGAGAGAGAGAGAGAGAGAGAGAGAGAGAGAGAGAGAGAGAGAGAGAGAGAGAGAGAGAGAGAGAGCGAGAGAGAGAGAGAGAGAGAGAGAGAGAGAGAGAGAGAGAGAAGGAGAGAGAGAAGGAGAGAGAGAGAGTGAGAGAGAGAGAGAGAGAGAGTGAGAGAGAGAGAGCGAGAGAGAGAGAGAGAGAGAGAGAGAGAGAGAGAGAGAGAGAGAGAGAGAGAAGGAGAGAGAGAAGGAGAGAGAGAGAGAGAGAGAGAGAGATCAGAGAGAGAGAGACCAGAGACTAGAGAGAGAGACCAGAGACTAGAGAGAGAGACCAGAGAGAGACCAGAGAGAGACCAAAGGGAGACCAGAGAGAGACTAAGGAGGGACCAGAGAGAGACCAGCGAGAGAGACTAGAGAGAGACCAGAGAGAGACCAGAGAGAGACCAGAGAGAGACCAGAGAGAGACCAGAGAGAGACCAGAGAGAGACCAGAGAGAGACCAGAGAAAGACCAGAGAGAGAGACCAGAGAGAGACCAGAGAGAGAGACCAGAGAGAGAGACCAGAGAGAGACCAGAGAGAGACCAGAGAGAGACCAGAGAGAGACCAGAGAGGGTCAGAGAGAGACCATAGAGAGACCAGAGAGAGACCAGAGAGAGACCAGAGAAAGACCAGAGAGAGAGACCAGAGAGAGACCAGAGAGAGAGACCAGAGAGAGAGACCAGAGAGAGACCAGAAAGAGACCAGAAAGAGACCAGAGAGACCAGAGAGACCAGAGAGAGACCATAGAGAGACCAGAGAGAGACCAGAGAGAGACCAGAGAAAGACCAGAGAGAGAGACCAGAGAGAGACCAGAGAGAGACCAGAAAGAGACCAGAAAGAGACCAGAGAGACCAGAGAGATACCAGACTGTTTCTCTTTCATAAATAACACATAGTAAATAACAAAGGCGACACTATATTTGTCTTCTCCTCATTTGAAAACGTACAGGAAGTGTACGAGTCCCCCCCCATGCCCCCCCTCCACATCACCTCCCAGGGCCCCTCCCCCTCCTAGAGCCCCTCCCCCTCCTCTTCCTCCTCTTTCTCTTCCTCCTCATCCTTTAATCAGATTAACTTCAGCCATTTGTTTGAAAGACGCAAAAGCAGCTCTGAGTCTGTGGGATTAAAACGTGTGATGTCGCGATCCTCAGGAGTAAAACCATCTTGGACCCACACTGTCCTTAGACCAGGCAAGTCCAACCTCAGGCCCCGGGGCCAACTGCGGCCCTCAATGTCCCTCTATGTGGCCCAACTTCAGCTCAGCGACACAGACCTCATCTAAAGCCCATACGTCTGGAATTCAGTCGTTTCTTAATACAAACTATACCGACGTGTTTTTGATTGTGTCACTTCCGTTAATGTTGCTAATGTTGCTGGTGAGACGGTAAACATGTGTCATTCAGCCAACTTCAGCTCTGTCATAGGTCGTTTTAAATCTCAGAACAGCCCGATGCCAGTCAAGACAGTTTCTGAGTCTGTGATGTCGCCCCTGGACTAGTCTGCTGAACGAATGTGGCCCTCTAACTAAACTGTTTGGACACCCCTGCTGTACACAGATGGGCAATGCTAACACGCTAGCTCGACGTAGCACAGTAGGGAAGTGCTCATGGGCTCGCTCTGGCTCCCGTTGACTCAGAGGGACAAGTAAACTCCTCCAGCTCAGTTACTGTGGACATTCTGGGACCAACTCTGTGGCGTCTGCTCTCTGTGATCCTGCTGATTATGGGATGTTGTCTTTGAGTCCACTGTTCCTCACCTTAGCAACCATCTTAGCAACCAACACTTCTATTCGTGGGTTTCATATGATTTCAAGGCAGTGGTGCGAATAACAAACGTGGGACAGGACGTGGCGTATCCTGGCGCTGCAGTCTGCCGGGTTTATACACGGAGATATAGTAGAAGAAGAAGTGGTTTATACACGGAGATATAGTAGAAGAAGAAGAGGTTTATACACGGAGATATAGTAGAAGAAGAAGAGGTTTATACACAGAGATATAGTAGAAGAAGAAGAGGTTTATACACGGAGATATAGTAGAAGAAGAAGAGGTTTATACACAGAGATATAGTAGAAGAAGAAGAGGTTTATACACGGAGATATAGTAGAAGAAGAAGAGGTTTATACACAGAGATATAGTAGAAGAAGAAGAGGTTTATACACGGAGATATAGTAGAAGAAGAAGAGGTTTATACACAGAGATATAGTAGAAGAAGAAGAGGTTTATACACAGAGATATAGTAGAAGAAGAAGAGGTTTATACACAGAGATATAGTAGAAGAAGAAGTGGTTTATACACAGAGATATAGTAGAAGAAGAAGTGGTTTATACACAGAGATATAGTAGAAGAAGAAGAGGTTTATACACAGAGATATAGTAGAAGAAGAAGCGGTTTATACACAGAGATATAGTAGAAGAAGAAGCGGTTTATACACGGTGATATAGTAGAAGAAGAAGTGGTTTATACACGGAAATATAGTAGAAGAAGAAGTGGTTTATACACGGAGATATAGTAGAAGAAGAAGTGGTTTATACACGGAGATATAGTAGAAGAAGAAGCGCTGTCAAAACACCATCTTTGTGTGCGGTGTACGCTTGTAGCAATCGCACAAACAGAGAGAAAGACAGAGTTTGTTCATGTTCCAACTGTGGTCTCATTAAAAAGGAGGACATTTTGAACAAATCACTGGAATGAGGCGGAGGTGGATCAAGGCTTTCCCAGATAAGCGCCCCCTGCAGGACACCCCAATGAAACACAGACATTTCTTCTGTTTTTCTTTCCAAAAATGCCCAAAATCAAGACTCTTTTGAGAAATATTTGTTAGTACTTAGAATTAATGTGTCCACAATTAAGACTGTTCCAACAACCGTACACCGCACAGGAGGAGAGCCTTTGACTCCAAAACAGACTTTACATGGTTTCAGTGGGAGCAACACTGTCCCACCTCTGCTCATGCGCCCCCTACAGGCCAGGTTCATGCAACCCAAGACTAAAGATAATGGGAATAGGTAAAGATGAGGTGAAAGAGGCACCGGCAAATCTCTGTATCTTTCAACCTTTGAACCTCACTTAACTATATATTGTGGATTACACACTTTCTTTGGTGCTGTAGCCTGGCCTAGCTTAGTCTGGGCTAGCCTAGTCTGGGCTAAGCTAGCCGTGGCTGCTGCTGTCTCTCTGGCCTCTCGTTCCAGACTAGGTTTAAAACAGTCCTCTTTAGTTTAGCATATGGCTAGGAAGGTAAGTCTAAGGCTAAACTCCTCAGACTGTCAGTCAAGCTGCATAGGGAGCCCCCTGCTGGAGAAGTATGGTAACTTGAGCACTATCCTCTCCTCCTTCCTACTTTATCTGTTTAGCATCAATAGGATTTTGACTGTAGTTTGTTCATTGCTATTCACCCGTTGTCCCATTGTCTGTTTCATGGTACGATGACGGGATCTCTGAGCCTGGCCTCTTCCATCTACACCTGCGGACTGCCCCGCCCGACCCGCCTGGGAGTGCTTCAGTCCTGCACCGGACCTGTCCACGTTCAGCGGCCACTGCACGGCCCTGGTCCTCGTTCTACAGTCTGAGTTCTGGATCTACAGCCTCAGTCCTGGGTCTACAGCCTCAGTCCTGGGTCTACAGCCTCAGTCCTGGATCTACAGCCTCAGTCCTGGTCTACAGCCTCAGTCCTGGGTCTACAGCCTCAGTCCTGGATCTACAGCCTCAGTCCTGGATCTACAGCCTCAGTCCTGGATCTACAGCCTCAGTCCTGGTCTACAGCCTCAGTCCTGTGTCTACAGCCTCAGTCCTGGGTCTACAGCCTCAGTCCTGGGTCTACAGCCTCAGTCCTGGGTCTACAGCCTCAGTCCTGGGTCTACAGCCTCAGTCCTGGGTCTACAGCCTCAGTCCTGGGTCTACAGTCTCAGTCCTGGATCTACAGCCTCAGTCCTGGATCTACACAGCCTCAGTCCTGGATCTACAGCCTCAGTCCTGGGTCTACAGCCTCAGTCCTGGGTCTACAGCCTCAGTCCTGGGTCTACAGCCTCAGTCCTGGGTCTACAGCCTCAGTCCTCGGTCTACAGCCTCAGTCCTGGGTCTACAGCCTCAGTCCTGGGTCTACAGCCTCAGTCCTGGGTCTACAGTCTCAGTCCTGGATCTACAGCCTCAGTCCTGGATCTACAGCCTCAGTCCTGGATCTACAGCCTCAGTCCTGGGTCTACAGCCTCAGTCCTGGATCTACAGTCTGAGTCCTGGATATGGTTTTCATATCAGACTAGTCCCTGAGTCTGCTGTAGAGTCCACAGGCCTGGTTTTGGGACCAGAAACCTGGTTTTGGGACCACACTAGTCCCTGAGTCTGTTGTAGAGTCCACAGACCTGGTTTTGGGACCAGACTAGTTCCTGGGTCTGCTATCGAGTCCACAGACCTGGTTTTGGGACCAGACTAGTCCCTGGGTCTGCTATCGAGTCCACAGACCTGGTTTTGGGACCAGACTAGTCCCTGAGTCTGTGGAGTCCAGAGCGGTGGGAGCCGAGGTCATGTGACTTTGCGGATGAATGAGTCTGATGCTGAGGACACAGTTTCTTTGTGAGACCAGAGTCCAGAGTCTGTCAGGATTAAAGCTCAGGGACCTAACTTTATAACAGCAGCAGGAGAAAAGTCCATAGAAGAGTCACTGTAAAAACTGATCAAATATGAGAGAGACCAGAGAGAGACCAGAGAGAGACCAGAGAGAGACCAGAGAGAGACCAGAGAGAGACCAGAGAGAGACCAGAGGGAGACCAGAGGGAGACCAGAGAGAGACCAGAGAGAGACCAGAGAGAGACCAGAGAGAGACCAGAGAGAGACCAGAGAGAGACCAGAGAGAGACCACAGGGAGACCAGAGAGAGACCAGAGGGAGACCAGAGAGAGACCAGAGAGAGACCAGAGAGAGACCAGAGAGAGACCAGAGAGAGACCAGAGAGAGACCAGAGGGAGACCAGAGAGAGACCAGAGAGAGACCAGAGAGAGACCAGAGAGAGACCAGAGAGAGACCAGAGGGAGACCAGAGAGAGACCAGAGAGAGACCAGAGAGAGACCAGAGAGAGACCAGAGAGAGACTAGAGAGAGACCAGAGAGAGACCACAGGGAGACCAGAGAGAGACCAGAGGGAGACCAGAGAGAGACCAGAGAGAGACCAGAGAGAGACCAGAGAGAGACCAGAGAGTCCAGAGAGAGACCAGAGGGAGACCAGAGAGAGACCAGAGAGAGACCAGAGAGAGACCAGAGAGAGACTAGAGAGAGACCAGAGAGACCAGAGAGAGACCAGAGAGACCAGAGGGAGACCAGAGAGAGACCAGAGAGAGACCAGAGAGAGACCAGAGAGACCAGAGGGAGACCAGAGAGAGAACAGAGAGAGACCAGAGAGAGACCAGAGAGAGACCAGAGAGAGACCAGAGAGAGACCAGAGAGAGACTAGAGAGAGACCAGAGAGAGACCACAGGGAGACCAGAGAGAGACCAGAGGGAGACCAGAGAGAGACCAGAGAGAGACCAGAGAGAGACCAGAGAGTCCAGAGAGAGACCAGAGAGAGACCAGAGAGAGACCAGAGAGACCAGAGGGAGACCAGAGAGACCAGAGAGAGACCAGAGAGAGACCAGAGAGAGACCAGAGAGACCAGAGAGAGACCAGAGAGACCAGAGGGAGACCAGAGAGAGACCAGAGGGAGACCAGAGTGAGACCAGAGAGAGACCAGAGAGAGACCAGAGAGAGACCAGAGAGACCAGAGGGAGACCAGAGAGACCAGAGAGAGACCAGAGAGACCAGAGGGAGACCAGAAAGAGACCAGAGAGAGACCAGAGAGAGACCAGAGAGACCAGAGGGAGACCAGAGAGAGACCAGAGAGAGACCAGAGAGAGACCAGAGAGAGACCAGAGAGACCAGAGAGAGACCAGAGAGACCAGAGAGAGACCAGAGAGAGACCAGAGAGAGACCAGAGAGAGACTAGAGAGAGACCAGAGAGAGACCAGAGAGACCAGAGGGAGACCAGAGAGAGACCAGAGAGAGACCAGAGAGAGACCAGAGAGAGACTAGAGAGAGACCAGAGAGAGACCAGAGAGACCAGAGGGAGACCAGAGAGAGACCAGAGAGAGACTAGAGAGAGACCAGAGGGAGACCAGAGAGAGACCAGAGAGAGACCAGAGAGAGACTAGAGAGAGACCAGAGGGAGAGACCAGAGAGAGACCAGAGAGAGACCAGAGAGAGACCAGAGAGAGACCAGAGAGAGACCAGAGAGAGACTAGAGAGAGACCAGAGAGAGACTAGAGAGAGACCAGAGAGAGACCAGAGAGAGACCAGATCTATCAGAGTTTAGACTTTAGAGATCCACATGGTTTTGTCTTTAACTCTAATCTTTATCAGTGACTGTTAAATAATTTGGACTAATTTATAAAATGAGAAAATTCTGAAATGGATTCTTGACATTTGGACGTTTGGGCCGTGGCCGCGAGGACCTCAGTTTGAGAAGCTTTGCTCTGGGTCCCATCTGGAAACCGTTTACAGCAGACGTGAGACCAAGGTTTTTGTCTCCAAGTCCTGAACCTGAGACCAGTCCTAAGACCGGTCCTGAGACAAGTCCAGAGACCAGTCCAGAGACCAGCCCTGAGACCAGTCCTGAAACCAGTCCTGAGACCAGTCCTGAAACCAGTCCTGAGATTAGTCCTGAGACCAGTCCTGAGACCAGAGACCAGTCCTGAGACCAGTCCAGAGACTAGTCCTGAGACCAGTCCTGAAACCAGTCCTGAGATTAGTCCTGAGACCAGAGACCAGTCCTAAGACTAGTTCTGAGACTAGTCCTGAGACCAGTCCTGAGACCAGTCCTGAGACCAGTCCTGAGACCAGTCCTGAGACCAGTCCTGAGACCAGTCCTGAGACTAGGAGTGTGACGATATATCGATATAACGATATATTGTGATACTTTCTCCCGTGATCGATTATCGATATGCATTTGCCAAGTATCAATTTTTTTTTAAAGTTAGTATCAATACTTTTGGCTCCATTCCAATTATCATGAAATAAAGTGTATTTTTTCACTTAACATTATATTTCTGACCAATATATCGATAATCGTCGTATTGTGATATAATCGTTATCGTGAGCTTTGTATCGCGTATCGTATCGTATCGTATTGTGAAGTACCCTGAGGTTCCCACCCCTTCCTTAGACCAGTCCTGAGACTAGTCCTGAGTTCCAGTCCCGGTCTCAAAGCCAGATCTGAGTCCCAACACAGTCCCAAGCCCAGTCTCAAGCCAAGCCCAAAGTCCAGTCCTGAGTCCAGAGTCCAGAGTCCAGAGTCCAGAGTCCAGAGACCAGAGACCAGAGACCAGAGTCCTGAGTCCTGAGTCCTGAGTCCTGAGTCCTGAGTCCAGAGACCTGAGTCCTGAGTCCAGAGACCTGAGTCCAGAGACCAGAGACCAGAGTTCTGAGTCCTGAGTCCTGAGTCCTGAGTCCTGAGTCCAGAGACCTGAGTCCAGAGACCAGAGACCAGAGTCCAGAGTCCTGAGTCCTGAGACCAGAGTCCAGAGTCCAGAGACCAGAAGAAACTTAAGTTTGCCTGAAAACTACGACAGAGCGATTGGTAAAAGTAAAATGTTCTGTTGTTATTGTTCGAAAGTCACGGACCCGAGCTTTAACCAGTTCATCATGTCACAGTTACAGATCTGACACTAATGAGACAAACAGTTCTTAGACCGATCTCGATTCAAATCTGAAAAACTGTACATTCCAGTCATCTCCTACTCCAAAAAACATGTGTCTCCATCTGTGACGAGCCTCGGCACCGACACCACGGGAACAAAGTGACGTATGAGCCGCTGCTGTCAGACTGTACAATGAGAACAACTGACATGTCTGTGAAAGTAAAAACTGCGACAATAATAATGCATTGGTTTTAAACAGCGCTAAACTACAGTAGCCACAGCTGCCCTGGGGCACACTGACAGAAGCGAGGCGACCAGTCTGTGCCATCGGCCCCTCCCACCACCACCAACAACTCACACACACCAGACTCATTCTAATGTGGGGGAAGTGTCTTGCCTAAGGACACAACCACAGTCTGGCACTTTACAGCCGCAGCCGCCCCACTGTGGCACCTGCTGTGTCTGTTTCACACCTGCCTTTCTCCTCAGGATTAAATAAGTATCAGTTCATCTTATCACGCTGTCATGAAGTAAAGTAAGTCACAAATATATACTTTTCAACGTTTGGTGGGATTTCAGACGCGTGTTTTCTGGTCCAAAAATGAGTCCAATTCTCAAAAATATGCACAAAATTCCCTTTTCTTCCCCCGTGCTCTTCACACAGTAACACCTGCTGCACTGCTTTAGATACACACAGGTGGGACCAGCACCAGCCACATCTAGAGGCTGGAGGATATATTTATATTTATATGTCTATGTGAGTACTACACATACTGTATACATGTATATGTGTGGATATAAATACTGTATACATGTATATATGTGGATATAAATACTGTATACATGTATATATGTGGATATAAATACTGTATACATGTATATATGTGGATATAAATACTGTATATATGTGGATATAAATACAGAAATAGAGAGTTACTTGCTCTTATGAAGCATTAGTAGTTTCAGCATCTACAGTTATTATGTTAGCTCAGAAATTGCAGTGTGTGTGCTCCCTGTGTGCTCTACTGTCCTGTCTGTGCGCTGCAACAACGACATTTCCCCAATGTGGGACGAATAAAGGAATTCTGATCTTATAGTTAGGAAGCATAGCAGCTATTGGATGTTTTATATATTATAATTATAATTAATATATTATATATACACCAAACGTCTGTGGGACAGATGCAGCGGGATCTAAACCAAACACTGCAGTTGTATCAAACATAAATGGACAAACTGGTGAATGCTGCTGGAGGAAGCAACACTTTCTGTTAAAGACCAACATCTGTGAAACCGTCAGACTGAGATCTCATTTGCACTCCGGTCCCGTACAGGCCCCACCGTGCAGCCACCCGCGCCTAAATACAGCCACCTCTGCCTCTGCCACCGCCCCTGCCCCTACACCGCTCCATGACGTATTTACTACACACACATTTAGACTCATGTCTGAGGCTGGGACAGAGTAAAGCCACGGCCAGAGTCTGCAGAGTCTGATGCGACTGAAGCGGCGGATAACGGGCACAGAGAGAGACGCACCGGGGACAGGAGAGCAGGAGGAGCGGACTCACGGAGGCAGGAGCAGATCCAAAGACATGTGTGTTCTCCAAAGAGGATTTGTGAATGCGCTTTTTACCTGGGAGCGTCTGGGAGGGTCAGGCGGTGCGTCGGGCGGTCAGGCTGAGGCGTGTGCCCGGGTCATGGCTCCAAGAGGATGGATGGATGTGCGGATGGAGATGAGGAGGAGGAGGAGGCGGCGGCGGCGGAGGAGAGACGCTTTGAAGTGTAAAATCTGAGGCCGTCTCAGATGGGCGACGCTCCGGGATTCATGTCGTTTCCACGGCAGCGGAGAGACGTGCGTAATGCGTGCGTAAAGCGCGCGCAGAGCAGCGGCAAACGCGCTTCCGGTGCAGTGTGACAAAGTAAAAACAAAAATCAAAGGATTTCAATGTGTTTGTGAGCAGCCCTGAGTCACAGCAGCAGACGTCTCGAAGGACTTTACACAGTTGTCGATCCACCAAAATTAAAATGAAAGAATCAACCAGTTTGAACTCAGGGGTACTGTAAAATACTCCAATCTGTTTTTATAGAAATAAACAGAGGAGTTCATAAATGCACTTTTATTTCCCAGATTATCACTGTCCCTAGACCTGCTGCAAGAAACCACTGAAGAAAAACAGGGAAAAAAGTGAGAAACTTATAGACCCGTGTTGAGAGAAGGATCTGCATCTACAAAGGCTGTAGACCAGGGGTCTCCAACCTTTTTTAATCAGAGAGCTACTTTTATACAAACAAACAGGCAGAGAGCTACTCATTTTTGCAGTCATAATAAAATGGATCTAATAATTACGACTAAACTTGGAGAACACATATAAAATACACCATATTACTGTATAACCCTATATTTATACTTATAATAGATATGTAATGGGTCAAAAAGTATTCGTTTAAGTGTATTTGTTAAAGTCTAATTTCTTTGGCGGGCTACCTGTAAGGGGCTGGCGAGCTACTGGTGGCTCCCGAGCTACAGGTTGGAGACCCCTGCTGTAGACCCAGGACTGAGGCTGTAGATCCAGGACTGAGGCTGTAGATCCAGGACTGAGGCTGTAGACCCAGGACTGAGGCTGTAGATCCAGGACTGAGGCTGTAGACCCAGGACTGAGGCTGTATATCCAGGACTGAGGCTGTAGATCCAGGACTGAGACTGTAGACCCAGGACTGAGGCTGTAAATCCAGGACTGAGGCTGTAGATCCAGGACTGAGGCTGTAGAGCCAGGACTGAGGCTGTAGAGCCAGGACTGAGGCTGTAGGTCCAGGATAGGAGACCCAGGACTGAGGCTGTAGATCCAGGACTGAGGCTGTAGACCCAGGACTGAGGCTGTAGATCTTATTTTGAAAATCCAGGATCGCGTTTGTCTTCGTTATTCCCCGTCACTTGTCACATTTGGCGCAGAGCCCACAGTGCGCATGCGTGTCCGAGGAGCTCCGAGGTTTGCCGTTGTTTGCCGAAGCCTCCGCCTCCGAACAGCCACACATGCGATCTGCGCATGCGCGTGTCAGAGAGCGCACATGAGCTGAGCATGAATGAGACCGGGCGGGTTTCCATGGTGACGGAGCGCGCGAAATCACGTAAATATGATACAACTAAAAAAACAGAAGCAAATTGTTACATGTGATGTCACTTTTTTACTATTGTTGGTAACTTTTAGAGTTATGTATTTATTTGTTTTTGCTGCTGGACACCTGCATTTCTCTCTCTCTCTCTGTCTGTCTCTCTCTTTATCCGTCTGTCTCTCTGTCCGTCAGTATGTATGCCTCTCTCTCTGTCTCTCTCTCTGTCAGTAAGTATGTCTCTCTCTGTCTGTCTCGCCTTCTCTGTCTGTCAGTATGTATGTCTCTCTCTCTCTGTCTGTCAGTATGTATGTCTCTCTCTCTCTCTCTCTCTCTCTGTCCGTCAGTATGTATGTCTCTCTCTCTCTCTCTCTGTCCGTCAGTATGTATGCCTCTCTCTCTTTGTCTGTCAGTATGTATGTCTCTCTCTCTGTCTCTCTCTCTGTCAGTAAGTATGTCTCTCTCTCTGTCTGTCTCGCCTTCTCTGTCTGTCAGTATGTCTCTCTCTCTCTCTGTCTGTCTGTCTGTCAGTATGTATGTCTCTCTGTCTGTCTCTCTCTCTCTCTCTCTCTCTCTGTCTGTCAGTATGTATGTCTCTCTCTCTGATGTATCCCTGGTTTCTCTCTGGTCTCTCCCTCGTCTCTCTCTCTGGTATCACTTTTGGTGAAGGAAATCAAACCTAACATTTTAAATCCTGCATGTGTATAAAGGAGACAGTTAGCGTTAGCTGTAGCTCTGTTTGTGTTTCCGGTTTCCTCTCTCTCTCTCTCTCTAACTCTGAGTGCAGTCCCAGTCAAAGGAATGAATACATAAATGCATCTGTCATCACTGTCGGAGCTGGGTGTGTGCTCTCCCCTCCTCGGCCACAGAGCGGCGCTGTCCCCACGTCTTTAAACAGGAGCTGTCCGTGGTGCTGAAGTCACATCTGAGCCTGTCTCTCTTTCTGATCCCTCTCTGGTCTCCCTCTTTCTGATCTCTCTCGCTGGTCTCTCCCTCTCTCTGGTCTCTCTCTCTCTCTGGTTTCTCCCTCTCTGGTCTCCCTCTCTCTGCTCTCTCTCTCTCTCTTTGTTCTCTCTCTCTGATCTCACCATTTAGTCCATATTCTTCACCTAAAGACGGACCTAAAGACGGACTCACATCCTCCTGAATCCACACCACACTTCTCTCCTTCAGTGAATCCATGTGAGAAACCCCGCCACTCGTTTGTTTGATGTTTTTAATAAATAAATCACAAAATAGACTTTACACTGTGTTCTGAGGTGAAGCTGCCTCCAACCAACTCTGCCTTCTGCACATTTACAAGAGAAACCCCGGCGCAGGGTCAGGGCGTGACACCGGAGCTCCGTTTACACAAAGATAACAAACGAGGAATGAGTCTGTGTCCTTTAAAGCTGAGGTACGTAACTTTCACACCACGAAAGGAACTCATAAAACCCATGTCTCTGGTTCTCGGCTCTAAAACAGCTGCTTATATGTGTGTTTTTTGGCCTCTGTCACATCTTTAGTTTGACTTTTACAGACAGAAAAGTGACAAAAAATAGGACCCCCTCTCTCAGCCAATCAGCTCTCAGCCTATCAGCTCTCAGCCAATCAGCTTGCAGCCCAAAGAGTCCACTAGTGATGTAGAGGGATCTTCTATTTGTCAGAAAAATCCTAATTTGCCTAATTTGCCAAATGCTGTTAGATCGACGCTAGTAAGCCATAGCCAGTATACAGATGCTTACCCGCCAGCTCAATGAACCCAAAAAGAGAGGCGCTCATGGACAAAGTTTTGCTCCAACTTGCTCTGGCCACTATCGACTTCCATGTAAAAGTAAACTCCTGTAGCTCAGTAACCGTTTTGGGCTTTAAACTCTGTGATCCTGGTGTTTATATCGCTATATCGTCTCTGCAAGTGCCGTAAATATCGACCAATCAGATGCCTTCATTCTAAGGTGAAACTCCAGCAGGCCTTAGCAACCGTCTTAGCAACACGACTGCCACTGCTACGGCACGAAGCTAACGGCGTCGGAAAAGATGTGCTCATTAATTGGTTCCAGCTAGCTTAGCTTCGAATCGGCTTCTTCCGCATTGAGGCTAACACTGTGGTGATGTCACACTCGGTCGGTCTGCTCCCAACGAATGTAAAAAGTGAATTATGTTTAAGGTTTTGAAGAAGTTCGTACTGCTTCTTTACCAGCTGTGGTCTGTGGGAGTGTGAGTCAAGGTGAAGGCCCCCTCGTCTCCGTTGATGGTCCGTGGGCCTCACTTCCTGATTTAAACTGTCTCTTGTCTCCATGTTTTGTGTTTATGTTCCTCTGTTCTAACTATTTCTGCATTTTCCCAGTTCATTCTGTGATTTTCTCTTTGGGGGCACTCCACATGTAGCTACATTTACGGACCAATGTCTCTGTGTGTTTTCTATCATTGCATTTCTTGTGTTTAAACGGTTTGATTCTCTGATCGTCGTTGTTGTGTAAAGTCCTCTGAGAAAACTCACTGCAAAAAGTGGCTCCATGAAAAAAAACAAGAAAAATAGCTAATTTTAGAGGAAAGGTACTGTTTCAAGCAAAAATATCTGAGAGTAGACCATGAATTTTCCACTTTTAAAGAAAAATACAAAAACGGCTTTATTTTTAGTCGATATTTTCAGTGTCCTGCTGCGTTGAGGGCGATAGAAAAATGAATTGAGTTGACTTCTGCGGCGGGTTAGAGCGAGACGTGGCTGATTGGAGGTTTTCCTGTGTTGCCTTTCCCTCGGTCGGTCTCTGCAGTCGCGCTCACTTTTGTTTAATAACGAGAACCTTCAAGCGTTAAAAACACTTCTGTTTCTGCTACAACTGAAGGATTTTATATTTTTATCTTTCTACTGTGAGTATTAATGATTTTGTTGCCTTGTATGTGTTAATATCTGGTTTTGTTCAGCACTTTGAGTTGCCTTGTGTAGGAATTGTGCTATACAGATAAACTTGCCTTGCTTATGTCATGACTGTACCCCAGCTTTGATCAGGACCAGGTGGAAGGCTAAACACACCGCTGTAGTTCCAGTGTTCGCCAGCAGAGGGCAGTGCCAGCCTTATAAACTGTGACTGTGTCTCAAACGTATTAAAATAATTCTTCCAAACAGAACGTTCTGTCAGAGGTCTGTCCTGGTCCCAGTCCTCTCCAGGGCCTGATCCTAGTCCTAGTCCTCTCCAGAACCTGATCCTAGTACTAGTCCTCTCCAGAACCCAGTCCTGGTCCTAGTCCTCTCCAGGGCCTGGGACAAGTGCAAAGGTCCTGGTCCTCCACTACTCGGGTCCTGGTCCTCTGCAGAGCCCGGTCCTGGTCTCAGTTCTCTCCAGAGCCCGGTCCTGATTCTAGTCCTCTCCAAGTCCTGGTCCTGATCCCTCTCCAGGTACAGAGGTAATGGTCCTGAGAGCTGATTGGCTGAGAGCTGATTGGTTGAGAGCTGATTGGCCGAGAGCTGATTGGCCGAGAGCTGATTGGCTGAGAGCTGATTGGCCGAGAGCTGATTGGCCGAGAGCTGATTGGCTGAGAGCTGATTGGCTGAGAGCTGATTGGCTGAGAGCTGATTGGCTGAGAGCTTATTGGCTGAGAGCTGATTGGCTGAGAGCTGATTGGCTGAGATACAAACAAACTGTTGTAGAGCCTGGAACTACAGACATGGATTTGATGAAGTTACGTACCTCAGCTTTAAGACCTTGTGGTGTGAGGTCTGGGGATGGTCCGAATGAGTGGACATTCACACAGACGTAATAAAAACAAAATTCTCCTTTTTATTCAGAGAGGACCTCACACTACACACTATTGTACGGCCGCTGCTCTGTGGAGACGGTCTGACGTATGCGCTAACTTCCTGCGGCTAACTTCCTGTGGCTAACTTCCTGTGGCTAACTTCCTATGGCTAACATCCTGTGGCTAACTTCCGGTGGCTAACTACATGTGTCTAACTCAACAGCTGCTTGTCCGTAGGTGAATAATATAAACAATAAATGAAATCGAATGAATGTATTTTCCATAGAGTTGCAAAATTCCGGGAAATTTCAAATATGTAAACTTTCCATAAAATTAACCTAAAACAACAGATTTTGTTTGCGCAGAAAACTGGCAGAATAAAAACCAGAGTTAATAAAATATTTGGTTTGAACACACTGTTGTTCATCAGCTTAGATACAGTACGATGCATTCATTAGGATTCATTTAATGTGTTTATTATTAATCAACAGAAGACCATATTCTTTTTATCCAGGAAGTCAGCCACAGAATGCTACCCTCAGAAAGTTAGCCACCGGAAGTTAGTCACCAGAAGTTAGCCGCCGGAAGTTAGACACCAGAAGTTAGCCGCCGGAAGTTAGCCACCGGAAGTTAGCCGCCGGAAGTTAGCCACCGGAAGTTAGCCACCGGAAGTTAGCCGCCGGAAGTTAGCCACCTTAAGTTAGCCGCCGGAAGTTAGCCACAGACCCGATCGGCGGTCAGACCATCTAGACACAACACTGGCTTTCACGTTGCAGCTCCACAGATAATTTTTTTCGTCATCAAAAAGAGTTTGTTTCCGCGGCTCCGGCTTCAGGCTCTTGGGGTCTCGTCGGTGGAAAATCTCTCTCATGGTTTTAATCACAGTGTTGCTCTGGTTCTAATCTCCAGCGTTTGTCAGAAATGTCCACAAAAAACACCAGAGACGTTCTATACAAATAATAAAATCACACACATTTTAAACCAGTGCCGTGTGGTCCCCCTGGAGGCCGAGACTGGAACTGCCACACTGGGTTTATTGCATATGAATTTGGCAAAACGTTTGGTCTGAGCTTAATGTCTTTGCAAACATGAGAAATAAAAGAGAAAAACATGAGATTAACACCAGGACTCCCAGAAATATCACACTACTGGAACTACCAGAGCCGTCGATTTGACTGCTCCCATTCAATCCCACGGAATTTGGAGTTTTCCCCAAAAAAATTTAGTTTTGCACTAGATTATTAAAAGTAAGTATTTATAAGATTATTTTGCCTTTACTCACTTTTATTAAGCGCAAAAACTGGTCACAGCAAAAAACGTTTGTTGAAATGCTAACGGCTAAATGCTAACCTCCACACGTTAACAATGTGTTGCTATGGTAACTAGCACTTGCAATAGAGAGTTGGACACCCATAAATATGAAACGACAAGAACTACCAGAGCCGTCGTTTTGACTGCTCCCAGACAAAACAATGGAGCTCTGACAACAATCCTGTTTTTCACTATTAATACAATATTTAATCCATATGTTTTTTTTTTTTATCTTTAATTTGGGCAAAACTGCTTAAGATGTGGCAAGGAATGAAACCAAGAGACTGAAATTGTCAAAATGACTGCTTATAAAAAAAAAAAATGATTTCATGAAAAACAGTAGTCTGGTCTTACCATGTGTAAACTCTGGTCCATGATCATCTCCTACATGTACGTCTGGTCTTACCATGTGTAAACTCTGGTCCATGATCATCTCCTACATGTACGTCTGGTCTTACCATGTGTAAACTCTGGTCCATGATCATTTCCTACATGTACGTCTGGTCTTACCATGTGTAAACTCTGGTCCATGATCATCTCCTACATGTACGTCTGGTCTTACCATGTGTAAACTCTGGTCCATGATCATTTCCTACATGTACGTCTGGTCTTACCATGTGTAAACTCTGGTCCATGGTCATCTCCTACATGTACGTCTGGGTCTGATCCTAGTGGCTGCAGTTTCCTCGGTTGAATCCCCTCCGACCAATCAGAGAGCGGGGGAGGCGGGTGTTGCTGGTTGTAGTTTGTCGGAGAATGCGATAGTAAAATAATCTGTTCTGGTTCAATCCAAATATCAAGAAACTGAAGCCGGAGCAAGAGGAATGTTTAGTAAATGTCATTGAAGCAAAGATGTTGTGGCTCTACTCCCCACGGGCTCCGTTAGCGGCAAAGGACATGGCTAAAGCTAGGCTAAATGCTAAAGCTAGGCTAAATGCTAAATGCCTCACTCACTCGGGCTCATTACATACGTCACAGTAAACTCAGATCCAATGGTTTCAATCTGCAAAAGGAGTTAACCCCTCCCACCTGTTAACGGAGTCAATGGAGCAAATCCAGACCTTAGTACAAATGAAAAGAGTACCGTGGTGTGGTAAGACCATGCTAGGAAAATAATGCCATATAGATACACTAACATTTGCAAAATTAAGGAAAAAAAAATGCACATGAGTTGAACAGTTAGACTTAGACCAAAATGAAAAGCCGTATATTGGCTGCTCTGGGAGTTGTAGTGTTAAACCGAACTAAAATAATCCTGAATCTTGTTCCGTCGTTAAAACTCGCACACACACAGACCTGACGCACTCGGACGATGGCGTAGCTCATTTCTGGGACTTACTTTCACAATTTTGTTATTAAATGAGATTCTTTGTGTTTGGACCCCAGGCCTGAGCCGCCGCCTCTGCTCGCACCGCGGAGTCCATCTCGGCCAGCGCAGACCTCGTCGTACATTCTGATTGTTCTCGTAAATCCTCTCCTGTCTCCGGCGTCAAAGACAGACACAAGTTTATTGGGATTTGATCGTGAGTCCGTTCTCTCCTGTTTTTTTAGAATCCACTTTTGGACAGTTCCGGATTCTCTCGGGTGGTTCTCAAAGCCTCGAGCTGAAGAAAACAAAAACAAAATGTGAGTTAATAATAAATTTCCTGGGCTGCCATGATACTTTTACATAAAATAAGACCAGACAATGCCCAAAATGTAAGATATCGTTATGACACAGTAAGTAATGCCTAATTAATGAGTAATAGATAGATAAGATAGAGCTCAGAAGTCTTGGGTTCGGATCGAGGAGGGAGTGATGGGAGGGGATCTAAAGCTACACATGAGTCACACTAGGGACATTACTTTGCATAATGACAGCGTAACGAGCCGTGGAGCTGTGTTTGGGGGAGTGAAGCGCTCACCGTCGGAGTTTGGGCTGTTGCATGTTCTGCTCTTTCCTTTATAAAGTTGAAAAATATGGTTGAAATTGTCTATGTTGCTCGACATGGATGAGGTCTCTGTGGTCTCTCTCTAATCCCTCAAAATCCCTCTGATCTCTCTCTGGTCTCCCTCTGGTCTCTCTCTCTTTCTGCTCTCACTCTAGTCTCTCTCTCTCTGGTGTGTTTCTGGTCTCTCTCTGGTCTCTCTCTCTGGTCCTTCTCTGGTCTTTCTCTCTCTGATCTCTCTGGTCTCCCTCTGGTCTCTC
The DNA here is from genome assembly GCA_964034765.1 of Knipowitschia caucasica. Lineage (NCBI taxonomy): Eukaryota > Metazoa > Chordata > Actinopteri > Gobiiformes > Gobiidae > Knipowitschia > Knipowitschia caucasica. The sequence goes on from OZ035841.1 coordinate 3,555,886, forward strand.
TCTGGTCTCCCTCTGGTCTCTCTCTGGTCTCCCTCTGGTCTCTCTCTCTCTCTCTCTCTCTGGTCTCTCTCTCTCTCTCGTCTCACTATGGTCTCTCTCTCTCTGGTCTGTCTTTGGTCTCTCTCTGGTATCCCTCTGGTCCTTCTCTGGTCTCTCTCTCTCTCTGGTCTCTCTCTGGTCTCGCTCTGGTCTCGCTCTGGTCTCGCTCTGGTCTCGCTCTGGTCTCGCTCTGGTCTCGCTCTGGTCTCGCTCTGGTCTCTCCCTGGTCTCTCCCTGGTCTCTCCCTGGTCTCTCCCTGGTCCTGGTCCTGACCTTTCTCACTGTTGTCCTGCTTCATTTGGTCTTAAAAACCAAAAAACCAATTCAACTTTTGCACAATTGCATTTTAAGAATCTATCGTGGACCTGGGCCCAGACTGAGGCACTTCCTGGATCCTCCGTACGTAACTAGCTTCAACAATAAATACAAATTAAAATAAAAAATAATGAATACAATAAAGTCTTAGAAATAATTGTATTCCCCGATGTACGTCTCACCTTCGTCTTCACACGGCGCTGGTCAGGTGGCGGTGGGCGGGGCTTACGGTCAGCTCGTGGCGGTAGTGGGCGGGGCTGTAGCTGATGATTGACAGTTCGGGCTCAGTGTTGCTCCGCCGCGACACCGCATCGTCTGTCGTGTCCTCGCCGTCGTCCGGTGTTGCTGCCCGCCCGTGGTCACCATGGTTACGGCCGTTACGGAAGCTGCCGCCGCCGTGCAGCTTGCCGCCCGTGAGCAGCGGCGTCACGGAGTGGGAGGGGCAAGGAGGCGGGGCCAACGAGGACTGCTTTGCCGCAGTGCTGTACCTGCAAATATGTTCGAAATGAGATTCTACACACACAAATATACTTTGGCTAAAGTACAATACTGATGATACATTTAGTTTGTTAGCCTTGTAAACAGTCTGTGTTAGCATTGTCCATCTGTATACGGTCTGTGTTAGCATTGTATACAGTCTGTGTTAGCATTGTGTACAGTCTGTGTTAGCATTGTCCATCTGTATACGGTCTGTGTTAGCATTGTCCATCTGTAAACAGTCTGTGTTAGCATTGTATACGGTCTGTGTTAGCATTGTCCATCTGTAAACAGTCTGTGTTAGCATTGTGTACAGTCTGTGTTAGCATTGTCCATCTGTATACGGTCTGTGTTAGCATTGTCCATATGTAAACAGTCTGTGTTAGCATTGTCCATATGTAAACAGTCTGTGTTAGCATTGTCCATCTGTAAACAGTCTGTGTTAACATTGTCCATCTGTAAACAGTCTGTGCTTGCTTGTGTCGAGTAATCTAGAGGTTATTTTAGGCAAATGTTGAGGCACATAATGACATGTGGAGCGTCTTGGAGTGTCCAGAAAAGCCTTGTGTAAAACTGATGCAATATTTTTATTTAAACGCAGTGGATTCCCTTCACATTTTGTGTATTCACTTCATAACCTCGCACCTCCATACCTGTCAGATCTCCTTCAGACATACACACCCTCCCGCCCTGTTCGGACTTTTTATGTTATAGCCCTCCGAAGGGGCTAACGGCAGGCAGCACACATGGCATGACTCGTGTTTGTCATATTTTGTTAATTTATTAGAACAAATGTTTGACCACAGGTCATAAACCTGGAAAGAATAAAGAAATAAACAATTACCACTAATTGTCCCTTTAAATTATTTGCCACTAAACTGAACATTGTTATTTGTAAATAAACATTTAGTACTTATTTACATGTAATACAGAATAAACATTTGTAAAGCAAACAAACACATTATCGCGCATTTCCCCGTGTAGCCGCGGCAAACCACCGCCGCCGAGTGCGCCTGCGCTATGCGTGCCTCTGCTCTCTCATGTGTCAGCACGGACCAAAACAAACTATCGCACACATACAGCGCTCCACACGTGTCTACACTACCACCCGTGCAGTCTACTGCTGCTACTGCTACAGTCCACCTGTATCTGTGATTATGACCACGGTCACAGTGAGTGCTCTGGCTGCTGTGCGCTCTCACTAACTCACCCCACTACACCAGCACAAAGTGCCGCGGATGAGCCACACACACTGACCTAAACAATGCTGGTACATCGCTACTTTACTGCGCTGGGTGTTTTATGAGCTTTGTACATACCAACGGGCTGTGTGCTCCTGACGATGGCTTGGTTTGTTTGTTAATTGCATGTTACAGTCACAGGTGCGTTATGCAGAACTTAAAGGTGCGTCACTGCGCCCGCCCATGAATGATAAATGTGAAGTAATCCATGAAAATAAATACTACTTTCCCCATATTCGTGACTATGCCCAAAGAACCAAACACCTCCCACTTGGCCGACTGATTTAAATCCAAGGAGGCCACTAAACAGTCACATGAGTCTTTAGTAGAATCTAGGCCAATCCGTACGGGCGTTAGCAAATCATAAATCCTAAAGTACTAACTAAGGAGGTAGGCCCCACCACCTTGCCTCCTACCGAGTGTAGGTTTGCCCTTGACTCACTCGGCCGCCTCCCAGGGTGACCCACTAACTAAACACATTAAAAGTCTTTTGGGCCCCCTGGTGAGGACTTCATACCTTGAGCTGGTCTTCTACTGGAATCATCACGACCAATCTTCGTATATCTCTGCGTAGGACGACAGTAGAGGGCAAGGTACAGTCTCGTCTATGGGTTCTGGAAACACGGGGGGCAGGAAGGCCTACGCAGGTGGCGACGTTGACATCCCGTACCACTCCGGTCTTGTCCGGATAGGTGACGACCATCCGACCGAGCCGGAACTGTCCTCGCAGGGCATTCTGGTCAGCGATCCAAACTAGATCTCCAACTTGGACATTTCTTTCTGCTCTATGCCACTTGGGCCGGATAAACAAGTTTGGTCCTGCTAGTTCACTCCACTTAGACCAAAACTTGTCGACTCCTGCTTGGACCGCCCTCAACCTGCGCCAAGGGACCCACCCTTGGCGCAAGTTGACCCCGTGCATATCTCCAGCTCGTCCAGTGCGCCCTAGGATGAGGGAGTTCGGAGTCAAGTACTCCACAGTTTCCTCTTGCTCCTGCGCTCTGGCATCAATAGGTCGCTCATTGGTGAGGTTGGCTGCCGAGTACAGCAAAGTTTGGAACTCCCCCCAGGTATAGCAGCTGGTTGTTCCGCCGAGGCTATTGAGAGCTCTTTTCATTAGTTTGACAGCTGCCTCTGCTGCTCCATTTCTGTGGGGCGAGTCAGCGGGGTGGAAGACCCACTGCCATTCAGTTCCATTTTTTGCTGCAATGTCCTCGATCGACACTTTCTGCAGACTGTCCAAGTGCCTGTGAAGGTCTCTTAGCGCAGATTTGGCACCCACAAAATTTGTGCCCCTGTCAGACCATAACTTCCATGGATGTCCTCTCAAAGCGGTGAATCTCGAGTACGCCTGAAGAAAGCTCTCAGCTGACAGGTCGTCTACAAGATCGGCATGGACAGCTCTGGAAGCCATGCAACAGAACACGATACCCCAGATCTTTTTCATGGTCCGTTTCTTGACCGCATCTCTTACTTCGAAAGGACTGAAAAGATCCAGCGTGGTAACCTTTTCACTTCAACAGCAACTTTGGTCACGATCTCATCGGCCGTCTTCACAGGCCAATCAGCTTCAGGACATTTTAGAAACTCAGGGCCTTGCTGCCATTCTGACTTTTCGTCAAGCTCTTCAGGAGTGGCTCCCCGAGTGACGATGTCAGAAATGTTGAGGTTACCGTCCACCCACCGCCAGTCTTCTACTGGTCCAGCCAATTGTATCTCACCGATTCGATTAGAGAAGAATGTTTGGTAGCCATAACTGTCCTTCTGGATTGCCCCCAAGATAGTTTGGCTATCCACAAAATGGACCCAGAGAGAGACCTCCAGGCGGCAATGTTTCTCAAAGTATCTTTTTAGACGAGTTGCGAAGACAGCGCCACATAACTCAGCCTTGATTACATCCCCTTTCTGGTCGAGAGGGGTTAGTTTTGCCTTTGATTCGACAAGCCTCACAACAACCCCTTCTTGCGTCTCCCAGTGGAGATAAAGCACAGCACCGTAGGACGCCTCACTCCCATCAGAGAACGTAATACCCATGGGGTGGCCCACGGCTCCAAAGGGTGTGAGGCTTCTTTCAAACCTTATCTGGCCAAGTCTCACATACCCCTCAAAGAGTCTTATGGCAGCCTCCCGGAGTTTTGGCGACAGTGGGTCATCCCAAGTGTCCTTACTTGGATTTCCTATCCTTGCTTCTTGGTAAGCCTCCCTTACGAGTATTACTCCCTTTTGCTTGGCTGGTGTGGCTAGAACAATAGGATCGTAGAATCCTGCGACCTGACTTAGAAGTGTCCGACGAGTTAACGGGTCGGGAGTGTTATGACGTACTTCATCTTCTTTTAAGTCAATGCCAGTCCTCATCTTTCCTCTTTTCTTTGAGAAATTTATGGACGTCATTACACAAAGTTTGTCAGTCTCTGGTTCATAGCCAACACCCAGTGCTTTGTTTTCTTCGTCTCGCATCTGATTTGGCAATACCAAGGTTCTAGGCAAAGACTTCCCATTGTTGCTGGAACTTGCCTGGGTTTCTGACCTCCCACTTTGGCCCGTCAACACCCACGGTTTTAGGGAGAAGCCGCCAGACTTTAAGATCTTTGCGATGCCTTTGGTGATCTTCTCCAACGTCTGGAGGTCGTTGTGGGATGTCAGTATGTCATCGACATAGCTATCTTCTACCAGTACACGGCGCTCTTCAAGCATGTCGGCAAACTGTGGTAGGCTCGCAGTCTCTCTCATGGCAACCTGAGTGATGCACCCTGCAGGTTTATCCCCAATGTTCACTCTGACTACAGCGAATGTCTGGATTTCATCCTCTGGGTTGTCCCTCCAAAGGAATCTGTGGAGGTGAACTTCTTTGTCCTTTAGCCATACAGAATTATACATTTTCTTTGCGTCCCCTAAGGCGGCGTATAATCCTGTCCGGAATCTTAGAAGGACACCTCTAATTGCATTGAGGACATCTGGACCCTTGTACAGAAGGTCGTTCAAGCTCACCCCACAAAACTCTTGGCTGCTGTTCCATACAATCCTTACTGGAGTAGAAGACGAGTGTGGATTAGGTGCTACTAAGTGGCTGATGTACCACTTCGGCCCCGTCCAGCTTGCAAGTTCCTCTTCAGTTAGCTCAGTTGCAGCTCCTCTTGAGATCATGTCACGGATTTGCTCCTTATACGCAGCCTTCCACTTCGGCTCCTTCTCAAGACGTTTCTCGGTGTTCAGGAAAGTTGCCTTTACTGCATGTCGGTTATCTGGTAACGTTGCAGGGTCACCTTTCCATGGATATGCAGCGTCCCAGTGAGGAGAGTCGCTGTGTTTGTCTGCTTGCACGTAGGTGAGACATTCTTTGATCTTTTCAAGTTCTCTTTCCTCTCCGAGTGTCATTTCTTTGCCACCAGGGGGACATCTACCGCACTTACAGCCACCACACCGGGGGTCACAGGCAGCACCGACACTGTCCCACTTGAACCACTCAAAAGCTTCTTTGCTCGTGACTGCAGTACTCCGGAAGATGGTCTCTTCTACTTTGGCAGAGTCAGATGAATTGACAACGACTTCTCTGTACACTTTCGAGGCTGCTCTCATGGAGCGAGCAAAGTGCGTTTCAGACTTGTACACTGCAAAGTCTACTTCCTCGAAGAGGTCTGGATGAGCCCCACCGACAGTTAGTCCAAGAGGACCATCCCAAAGGACGAGGTCTCCTTGTACTTTCATTGGCTGTGGGACCAGGCGGCCTTCTCTGTGACTTATCAGAAGGTCGATCTTCTCGGGGCGGACCAAGTCGTTAGCAGCAATGTCAGGAAAGAACTTGAGAAGTTGCTGTGGTGTCACTGCCTGGTTCACTTTTGCAATGTGCTCCAGACCGTAACACAAGAGCTTATGCTCTGTCACTGTGCCTTTCTGAGTTTTTACTCTTAGTCTCTGAGTATACCTTTTGGTTGCAACCGTTTTCTCCATTCCTCCAACTCCTTGGACAATCAACTTGACCTTCTTGCCTTTCAGCTTTAAACGTTCAGCAGCCTCGTTCGAGATGTAATTAGTGTCTAAAGCAAGATCGATCAGTGTACCAACAAGATGGCCTGAATTTGTTGTCACAGAAAGTAGCATCATCACGACTGGGTACTCTTTTGGTTTACTTTCTGATCTTGTGCACACTGTCGTTGTGATTTTGTTTGAGAAGGCTTCTTTGACCTCTGCTTTCAGTTCTGGAGAGAGTTTGGCGAGAACTTCTTCTTGTCTTTCTGTTAATCCAAGTCCTTTCATTTGTACTTTGACCTTGCTTTGTTCCACGTTTTTTAATTCTTTCTTCTTTGTTTGTGGTGGCAGCGGACAGAGTAAGTAGTTGTGGTCTGAGGCCCCTCTTTTTTGACAGTCTTTTTTAGAGCATAGAAACCTCTCGGTGCACGCACTGTCTTCATCATGGAGGCGCAAGCATCTGAGGCATGCTCCTATCTTTTTCAGTAGAGCTTTCTTACTTGACAGGTTGAGCCTCTTGAAGGCTTTGCAGGCAAAGAGTCTTCCTTCATGCCCTTCCTCTCCGCAGACTATGCATGAACTTGACAGAGTATCCTTTTGGGTTGATGTTGCCTTTGTGAAGGCTTTCCTTTCTTTGGATTTCTCCTGTGACCTCTCATAGTCTTTTGAGCAGGGCTGTAGCTGATCCAACTCTTCAAGAATGTCTTCCTGTTTCTTCAGGTACTCTAGTAGACAGTCAAAGTGATGTCTGGGGGAAAAGCCGCTCGAGGGGTCATTCTTGTGAGTTAGCCACTTCTCCTTTAGTGAGTCTGGAAGCTTACTCTCAATCGACTGTGCCACTAAACGATTTTTCACTGCGTCTTCCTCCCCCAGGACTTGGAGGTCCCTGAGAGCCCTTTCAACAGCTTGTATTAGTTCAATTGTCTTTCTAGGGTTGTTTCCCTTGACAGGCGGTAACCCATGGACTTCTTTTGAGATAAGTAGCACTATTTTTGGCTTATTCCCATATTTGTTGTCGAGGAGTCTGAACACGTCATTGGCAGATCCACAGCTGGACAGCACAAGGTCTCTTTTGACTCTGTCATCTAAGCTTCCCAATAGGTGGAACTTTCTTACGTTTTCCAAGCCATGAGGGTTCCCCAGCTGCTGCAGGTCTTCCCACTCAGCTTTCCATCGGTAGTAATCCCTCATGTTACCTGAAAACGTAGGCAGACGTGCTCGTTCCAAAGTGATTTGGGGCTTAAAGCTCAGTGGCCCTGGGTACATGCTGTGAGCACCTTGAGCGTGAAGCGCACCCTCACTGACAGAGGTGGGCGCGCTGGTTGGGTTACGCTGGGCTCCACTTATGGGAGTGTGGCTGTCTTGGGGACGGGACAGTTTATGGTCAGGAGCAGGAACAGAGCTAGTAGATGCTGATGGCTCCATGGTCTGGGCTGCCATATCTACGTTTACTTTTGCCTCTTCTTCATCAGACCAACTGTTACGTCGCCACGCCCATTTATCCCACAGTTTCATTTGCCGCTTTCTCAGCTTCCTGCAGGAGCCTCTTGATTCTACAAGCTCTGCATGAGGAATTAAGTCTGACCACTCAGTCACTAAACTGTTGACTTCAAAGACTTCTCGTTCCAGGTCTTTGTTGATCAGCTCCCGCTCCATCCTAGATAGCAGTTGATAGTCCTTTGCTTCGGCCTGATCCAGGGCTAAGTTAGCCTCCTCTACAAGATCGGAAATTTTATCCTTTGCAAATCTAGTCCATAAGTTGTTTAGGACGAGGAGTTTAACACCGTCAAACTTTTTATCACATTCGTGCGTTCGCTCGTCAATCTGATTCGCCTTTACACTGGCCTCTTCGTCTTCTAGTTCACGTAGGGCTGTGGAGTACTCAAATCCTAAATCTGTGACTCTGTTATGATCCTCTTTGAAGTTCATCCACTCAGCCTTAACATCCCCTTCTTCTAGAGGATTGACCCTGGAGGTAAGATTGTTTGCCTTTTTGGTGAACGCGGCCTGGGCTGCCGTACGCTTCTGCCGCAGCCTTTCCATCATCTCCTTATCTGCCATCTTGACAATTTGCTTTATCCTTTGAATTTGCTTTATTCTTTGAATTTGCTTTATTCTTTGAATTTGCTTTATTCTTTGAATTTGCTTTATTCTTTGAATTTGAATTTGCAAATAAGATGAGCAGGCAGGTGTAAAGGGTTTTGCTTTAATAACTGGGAGGCCAGACCAGATTTATTGTCTTGGTCTTCAGGCTGTGTATTGGCATCAGAACCAGGCCACAAGTTTCACTGGTGGGCCACTGGTTTATGACTGTTCGGACTTTTTATGTTATAGCCCTCCGAAGGGGCTAACGGCAGGCAGCACACATGGCATGACTCGTGTTTGTCATATTTTGTTAATTTATTAGAACAAATGTTTGACCACAGGTCATAAACCTGGAAAGAATAAAGAAATAAATAATTACCACTAATTGTCCCTTTAAATTATTTGCCACTAAACTGAACATTGTTATTTGTAAATAAACATTTAGTACTTATTTACATGTAATACAGAATAAACATTTGTAAAGCAAACAAACACATTATCGCGCATTTCCCCGTGTAGCCGCGGCAAACCACCGCCGCCGAGTGCGCCTGCGCTATGCGTGCCTCTGCTCTCTCATGTGTCAGCACGAACCAAAACAAACTATCGCACACATACAGCGCTCCACACGTGTCTACACTACCACCCGTGCAGTCTACTACTGCTACTGCTACAGTCCACCTGTATCTGTGATTATGACCACGGTCACAGTGAGTGCTCTGGCTGCTGTGCGCTCTCACTAACTCACCCCACTACACCAGCACAAAGTGCCGCGGATGAGCCACACACACTGACCTAAACAATGCTGGTACATCGCTACGTTACTGCGCTGGGTGTTTTATGAGCTTTGTACATACCAACGGGCTGTGTGCGCCTGACGATGGCTTGGTTTGTTTGTTAATTGCATGTTACAGTCACAGGTGCGTTATGCAGAACTTAAAGGTGCGTCACTGCGCCCGCCCATGAATGATAAATGTGAAGTAATCCATGAAAATAAATACTACTTTCCCCATATTCGTGACTATGCCCAAAGAACCAAACACGCCCACTCTGCTCCTCCCCTGCCTCTCTGCGCTCTGTCCCTCCAGCCAAAATGTCCAAAATGTTCCCCTACCACTAAAAATATGTATAATAGGTCTGGCATGGCCTCGTGTACTGGCCCCGCTCCCATCTCTGTGTGGAGTGAGAGACTAATGCCCAAAATAACAATTGTAAACTGCTTTGTGACTCTGGTCTGTGAACGGCGTTATATAAATACACATTACTTACTTATCACCACATTTAAATCTCGACTCAAAACAGAGCTCTTCAGACGCGCCTATCCCACGTAATCCTCCATATTTCTCAAATCTGTCTATAGAACTTCTGCCACTCCACACTGTATTTTACTTCATTTCATTTACATTTCTTTATTACGAGGAATAGCCTCTTGAGATGCATCATCTCGTTTTCAGGAGGGTCCTCAAAAATAGCAACACAAGTAGCAGCAGCGGTTGTCAAATAAATGCAGTTACAGTAAAGTGTAACAAATAAAAAACATAACAAATTACAGCAAATAAATTCAATAAAATAACAGACAACAAAAAAAAAACAATACAAGGACAGAAACATTCTGTTCTTCTGGGCCTTGTATTGTATTGTATTTGTAATGTGTGTTTTATACTGTTTTTTATGCTGCCTGTAAGGTATAAGGTGTAAAGCCTAGCGTACATCGGACTGGCAGCTGATTATATCCGTCGCATATGAGTTTCTGCCCCGCACACATCGACAATCTGACAAAAACAGGCAACTCCTGTATCAGGTCAGTCTGGGGAATAACAGCGCCTACATCGACAGCAACTGGCCTCAACTACAGTGTGTTTTCTGACATAAACTGTAGAGGGCGCAATACACGCAATACACACACGTTGTTGGAGCGGCGCATGGAGCGCGCACATTGGGTCATATCTCCGAAACTGAGGACAACTAGTTGCCGAAAAGTAGAACACGGGCAAATGACTGAAACTGGAGACCGACTGATCATCTCCAGTTGTAAGAGCGCGCACATCGACCGATTTCAACTGATCATCTCCATCATCTCCTCTCAGTCGCCAAAAGCCGCCTTGAAACTAGTTATCTCCAGTTTCACTGTCGATGTACACTAGGCTTAAGGTTGGGAATTTTGACAGGCGCCCACAAATAAAATGTAATATTATTGTTATTATTATTTGGGTTATTCCGACTCCTATTTTTTGTGATGGAACTAGCAAGAAAGAGGAGATTTCCCCCAGTTTGAGAGCACTTTGACCCCACCGTAAGCTCTTAGCATGTAATACATTGTTTGTCCACACGATGGCGTAGTGAAGCTCATTCAGACACGAACCTGCAGCGGATGTAGTTGGAGAAAGCGCGGCGGTACGTGCGGTTGAACAGCGTGTAGACCAGAGGGTTCACTCCAGACGAGATGTAGCCCACCCACACGAACACGTTCAGCATCTCGTGCAGCAGAGACTCATTGCACGCGTCTCGACACAACACCGACGTGACGTTAGTGATGAAGAAGGGGCACCACATGATGAGGAAGAGGAAGAAGACGATCCCCAGCACCTGCACACAGCAGGAGGAAGAAAGGCCCTGGGTTCAGTTCCACCTCCAGTCTGTGTGGAGTTTGCATGTTATCCCCATGTCAGCTCTGGTTTCTCCTATCACTAAAATCCTTTACAATCTGTCCTGAGTCCTGCTAGTCCCACAGACTGTTGGTTTTACAGCTCCTGTTGTGTTAGCATCACGTCAACTTAGAGAAAAGGTATTGTCGGGTGTAAATATGTGACAAAGCAAAGCAGAAAATGTGGCTGGACTTTATTCAATCTGGAGAGATTTAAGATGAGGATTGCGTTAAAATATTTATTGTGTAGATGGTTGAAAAAGCACCAGCAGACTTAGATTGTGTACTTGTATATTTATTGCATAAGGTTTGGCAATTAGACCCTGGCGGGGATACTGCATGACGTATGCAGGAGTTTTATAGAAACTGAGCTTGCGACCCCCAAAAAACGATGTGCCTGAAGTTCCAGGATAATGTGGCAGTAGTGGTGGCAGCAGTGATGGCAGTCGGATTAAGTGGCAGTTGGATTATGAGAGTTTACACATAGATTCATTTTAACGCTAGAATGACTGAATTGTTAATGTCCCTAAATGCCCTGGATCATCACCACTGTCCTTTTTGTTAGACCTAGAACGGGTTACAACAGACCCTCCTGCTTCGACTATAACGGAACAACTCTAAACCCCAGTAGGAAAAAGGAGAAACCTCAGGGAGAAACACGTTAAGAGAGGGATCCACTCCCACAGACTGACGGGCTGTAGATCCAGGAATAAACCCCAGTAACTAATGCTTAAGTGGAGGAAAGCAGTGTTGTGAGACACTTTTAGGAACAAGACTGTGTCTAACCGGGCCCGAACCAGATGGCCATAAGTCGTTGTCCCGCCGGTCGCCGAGGGAAACCATGAAGCCAATACCGTTCTGTGGATATGGCTGAATTGGTGGTACGGAAGAGAAGCTAACGAGGAGCATAGATCTGTAAGTGCAGTGATGCTAACTTTCTGTTTACTACTGTCAACCACATAGATAGGGTAAGATTCTGGATCGATCACCTCTATTCAAGAAATGGTTATAATTTGACAAGTTTTAAGTGTTATTTGGTCTATCCTCCAAATGTATCACACACATGATTAGATTTACAGCTGGTTGGGTTTAAAAACTGCTCTCTGAGATCCACCAGTCCAGTCCAGTCCAGTCCAGTCCAGCTCAGTCCAGTCCAGTCTGACCTTGGAGGCTCTCCTCTCGTTCTTGATGGCCTGCATCATGCCTCTGCGCCCGCTGCCCTCGCTGCTGCTGCCTCGGGGCTGTCCCACGGTGGTGGAGGACACGGCGGGGGACGAGAGCCGGGACCCCGCCTCAGAACAGGGCAGGACACTGATGCTGTCCCCCACAGAGATGCTCCTCAGGATGCTGCTCGCGTCCGCCCCCCGCAGGCAGCCCAGGGTGTTGCGGCGGCTCTGAGGTAGAGGCTTCAGCTCTGAGGAGAGACATAGGTACAGAGCACAGGTACGATTGTTAAGATTAAGATTAAGACAAAGAGATTCCTGTATTGTATTAATTTCGATGGTCTCTCTCTGGTCTCTCTCTGGTCTCTCTATGGTCTCTCTCTGGTCTCTCTATGGTCTCTCTCTGGTCTCTCTCTGGTCTCTCTCTGGTCTCTCTATGGTCTCTCTCTGGTCTCTCTCTGGTCTCTCTCTGGTCTCTCTATGGTCTCTCTCTGGTCTCTCTATGGTCTCTCTCTGGTCTCTCTCTGGTCTCTCTCTGGTCTCTCTATGGTCTCTCTCTGGTCTCTCTCTGGTCTCTCTCTGGTCTCTCTCTGGTCTCTCTATGGTCTCTCTCTGGTCTCTCTCTGGTCTCTCTATGGTCTCTCTCTGGTCTCTCTCTGGCCTCTCTCTGGCCTCTCTCTGGTCTCTCTCTGGTCTCTCTCTGGTCTCTCTCTGGTCTCTCTCTGGTCTCTCTATGGTCTCTCTATGGTCTCTCTCTGGTCTCTCTCTGGTCTCTCTCTGGTCTCTCTCTGGTCTCTCTCTGGTCTCTCTCTGGCCTCTCTCTGGTCTCTCTCTGGCCTCTCTCTGGTCTCTCTCTGGTCTCTCTCTGGTCTCTCTCTGGTCTCTCTATGGTCTCTCTCTGGTCTCTCTCTGGTCTTCTCTGGTCTCTCTTTGATCATTAGAATGAGTCTGGTGTGTGTGTGAATGGTTGGTGGTGGTGGGAGGGGCTGATGGCACAGACTGGTTGCCTCGCTTCTGTCAGTGTGCCCCAGGGCAGCTGTGGCTACAGTAATAGTTTATCTCATCGCGTATGGAGTGAATGACATGTGAAGCGTCTTTGAGAGCTGAGAAAGCACTGTATGAAACCAATACATTATTATTATTAGGGGCAGATGACCATAAATGTCCATAAATGACCATAAATGTCCAGGATCTTCCCCGCTGTCATCAGACCCTAGAACAGTTTGCGTGAGTGCGATAACCTTGACTCTTTTCTAACACTTTGTCTGGGCCTCTGGGCGAAGCAACAACGACTTTGACCTTTTACTGCGACAAGAGAAGCCCCAGAGAAACACGACGAGATCCGAGACTGTTCCAGAGAAATGGATACGGCTCATTCCTCAGACTGTGCCACGGAAACCACTGAGCGGCTTCTGGAGCAACAGAAGGCGTTTGGTTTAGACCCGTGTCGACTTCTCACCACAGGGAAGACTAACTTACCACTCTCAAAATAAGTCTTCTAAGACCAGAAAAGACCAGAAAGAGACCAGAAAGAGACCAGAAAAGACCAGGAAGAGACCAGAAAAGACCAGAAAGAGACCAGAGAAAGACCATAGAGAGAGCAAAAGTGAGACCAGAGAGAGCAGAGAGAGAGAAGGGAGAGACAAGAGAGACCAGAGTGAAACCAGAGAGAGAGAGACCATAGAGAGACCAAAGAGTCCTGAGAGAGACCAAAGTGGGACCAGAGAGAGACCAGAGAGAGACCAGAGAGAGAGACCAGAGAGAGACCATAGAGAGGGACCAGAGAGAGACCATAGAGAGGGACCAGAGAGAGACCATAGAGAGATACCAGAGAGAGACCAGAGAGAGACCATAGAGAGGGACCAGAGAGAGACCATAGAGAGGGACCATAGAGAGACCAGAGAGAGACCAGAGAGAGACCATAGAGAGGGACCAGAGAGAGACCATAGAGAGATACCAGAGAGAGACCAGAGAGAGACCATAGAGAGGGACCAGAGAGAGACCATAGAGAGATACCAGAGAGATACCAGAGAGTAAGAGAGTAAGTCCTAAGAGAGAAACTATGGTACGTGATACACACTTTTTGCATCCACAGAAAATACAGTTTATCCAAAAATACAGTTTATTATTTCCGGTTTCTCTCGGCTCCCACATGCGCTGGCTGTTTCCTGCTGCAGCCGAACAGAAAGTGCGGTTGCAGCAGCAAGTTAATTGAAAGTAGAGTAAAAGATCAAGCAACATTATCAGATCGGCGCCGGGTCGAGCCGTTATTAAAGGCGGGAATGAGAAATGGCTTTTTCCACCTGCGCCGAATAACAAGAGCCAGAGATTACCACGTTTCAGCAAAGTGAATCAACAGAGGCCCAAGTGAATCAACACAGACCCAGACGCTACGATAACAAATCAGTGGAAGCAATGGAAGTCATCAGAGATCTTTCATCATCTTCAGCCTCAGTCCTGGGTCTACAGTCTCAGTCCTGGGTCTACAGCCTCAGTCCTGGGTCTACAGTCTCAGTCCTGGGTCTACAGCCTCAGTCCTGGGTCTACAGCCTCAGTCCTGGGTCTACAGCCTCAGTCCTGGGTCTACAGTCTTAGTCCTGGGTCTACAGCCTCAGTCCTGGGTCTATAGCCTCAGTCCTGGGTCTACAGCCTCAGTCCTGGGTCTACAGCCTCAGTCCTGGGTCTACAGTCTCAGTCCTGGGTCTACAGCCTCAGTCCTGGGTCTACAGCCTCAGTCCTGGGTCTACAGTCTCAGTCCTGGGTCTACAGCCTCAGTCCTGGGTCTACAGCCTCAGTCCTGGGTCTACAGCCTCAGTCCTGGGTCTACAGCCTCAGTCCTGGGTCTATAGCCTCAGTCCTGGGTCTACAGCCTCAGTCCTGGGTCTACAGCCTCAGTCCTGGGTCTACAGCCTCAGTCCTGGGTCTACAGCCTCAGTCCTGGGTCTACCTATGTGTTTTTTTCCCTCTGGTGCATTTCCTGTGTTTGAACGATTTGATTCTCTGTTTTGGCAAAAACATCAAGAGAGAGAGACCAGAAAGAGACCACAGAGAGCAGTGAGTGATCAGAGAGAGACCAGAAAGAGACCAGAGAGAAACCAGACAGAGACCAGAGAGAGACCAGAGAAAAACCAGACAGAGACCAGAGAGACCAGAGAGAGACCAGTCCAGCTCTTTACCTTCTGGAGGGGCCAGAGTGTGGATCTGGGGGATGGAGAAGCTGGGAGGCGGCTGCAGACTGGAGGTCAGGGTTGGCTGGTGCAGAGGCTGCTGGGACGAGCTCCTGGCTTCGCACAGGAAGACTGTGGCCTGTCTCTGGAGGACCTGAGGACAGAGACAGAGTCAGAGACTTGTGCAGACTGCTGTTAAGACAAGTCCAGGTTTAAAGCTGCACTAACTCACTTTGTGAAATTTTTGAATGTGAGCGCTGGCCTCGCTCTTCTGCTCGCCCTCCCCGCACTCTCGAAGCTATCACCCCCCACTACCCCCTCAGTCTGTGCTTATGTGTTTACGGAGCTCACCTCTCACAATGTGGATCAATATTTGAACGTGGCGGGACCATAGAATGATAGAACCGGGAAGCACGAAGGAACAAGACTTTCTTTTGGCTGTTTCGCTGAGTAAGCAGTAACCGGTTACGAAGACACAGGAAGTATCAGGTTAGCCTCCGCCGCTTGTTTACCTCAGCTGAGGGTGGGGGCCAGGGGTCCGCTGTGATTGGTCACAATCTGGTCCCGAAACACATTCTTTTCCTTGTTTCACAAAAACAAACCAGCGCTACTTTTTCTTCAAAAGGACGTATGTCCCAACGCACTGCATGGATATGGATTGAATTTAACGAATGAATACAAAAATAAAGTGAGGTAATGCAGCTTTAACCATAGTTCCATCAAAAGTGTCATAAAAGATCCAGACTAGTTTGACAGGACTGAGCTCAGAGGTCTGACTTTAAGGCTTCTCTTTCCAAAACTGTGACATTACAAGGTCGGGGTCATAATCTAAAAATATGTTTCTCAGGACCAGAGAGAGACTAGAGAGAGACCAGAGAGAGACCAGAGAGAGACCAGAGAGAGACCAGAGAGAGACTAGAGAGAGACTAGAGAGAGACCAGAGAGAGACCAGAGAGAGATAAGAGAGAGACCAGAGAGAGACAAGAGACCTGAGAGAGACCGGAGAGAGACCAGAGAGAGACCAGAGAGAGACCAGAGAGAGACCAAAGAGAGACCAGAGAGAGACCAGAGAGAGACCAGAGAGAGACCAAAGAGAGACCAGAGAGAGACAAGAGAGAGACCATAGAGACCAGAGAGAGATCAGAGAGAGACAAGAGAGAGATCAGAGAGAGATATCAGAGAGAGATCAGAGAGAGACCAGAGACCAGAGAGAGACCAGAGAGAGACAAGAGAGAGACCATAGAGACCAGAGAGAGATCAGAGAGAGACAAGAGAGAGATCAGAGAGAGATATCAGAGAGAGACCTGAGAGAGACCAGAGAGAGACCAGAGACCTGAGAGAGATCAGAGAGAGACCAGAGAGAGACCAGAGAGAGACCATGCGTTGACCTCAAATAGTCAGTGCATTCTTCCTTTGAGGACGCCGTGGTTTCAGAAGTCCCCGGTATAGACTGATTCAAAACATGTTTAGGGCCGTGTTATATATTTGCATTCGTTTCACTCCCGATGTCTGCCTCATCACGGAAGAGGCAGACCAGAGCGAACCCAGACAGGCTCCGTGAGGACTAGAGCTTCCCCGTGAGGCAGTACCTGCATGGTGAGGCAGTACCTGTACGGTGAGGCAGTACCTGTATGGTGAGGCGGTACCTGTACGGTGAGGCAGTACCTGTACGGTGAGGTAGTAGTACCTGTACGGTGAGGCAGTACCTGTATGGTGAGGCAGTACCTGTACGGTGAGGCAGTACCTGTACGGTGAGGTAGTAGTACCTGTATGGTGAGGCAGTACCTGTATGGTGAGGCAGTACCTGTACGGTGAGGCGGTACCTGTACGGTGAGGCAGTACCTGTACGGTGAGGTAGTAGTACCTGTATGGTGAGGCAGTACCTGTATGGTGAGGCAGTACCTGTATGGTGAGGCAGTACCTGTACGGTGAGGCAGTATCTGTACGGTGAGGCAGTAGTACCTATATGGTGAGGCAGTACCTGTATGGTGAGGCAGTAGTACCTGTATGGTGAGGCAGTACGGTGAGGCAGTACCTGTATGGTGAGGCAGTATGGTGAGGCAGTACCTGTACGGTGAGGCAGTAGTACCTGTATGGTGAGGCAGTACGGTGAGGCAGTACTTGTACGGTGAGGCAGTAGTACCTGTATGGTGAGGCAGTACGGTGAAGCAGTACCTGTATGGTGAGGCAGTACCTGTATGGTGAGGCAGTACCTGTACGGTGAGGCAGTACCTGTATGGTGAGGCAGTATGGTGAGGCAGTAGTACCTATATGGTGAGGCAGTACCTGTATGGTGAGGCAGTACCTGTATGGTGAGGCAGTACGGTGAGGCAGTACCTATATGGTGAGGCAGTACCTGTATGGTGAGGCAGTATGGTGAGGCAGTACCTGTACGGTGAGGCAGTACCTGTACGGTGAGGCAGTAGTACCTGTATGGTGAGGCAGTACGGTGAGGCAGTACCTGTACGGTGAGGCAGTAGTACCTGTATGGTGAGGCAGTACGGTGAGGCAGTACCTGTATGGTGAGGCAGTACCTGTATGGTGAGGCAGTACCTGTATGGTGAGGCAGTACCTGTATGGTGAGGCAGTATCTGTACGGTGAGGCAGTATCTGTACGGTGAGGCAGTAGTACCTGTATGGTGAGGCAGTACCTATACGGTGAGGCAGTAGTACCTGTACGGTGAGGCAGTACCTGTATGGTGAGGCAGTAGTACCTGTACGGTGAGGCAGTACCTGTATGGTGAGGCAGTACCTGTACGGTGAGGCAGTACCTGTATGGTGAGGCAGTAGTACCTGTACGGTGAGGCAGTACCTGTACGGTGAGGCAGTACCTGTACGGTGAGGCAGTACCTGTATGGTGAGGCAGTAGTACTTGTACGGTGAGGCAGTACCTGTATGGTGAGGCAGTACCTGTACGGTGAGGCAGTAGTACCTGTATGGTGAGGCAGTACCTGTACGGTGAGGCAGTAGTACCTGTATGGTGAGGCAGTACCTGTATGGTGAGGCAGTACCTGTATGGTGAGGCAGTACCTGTACGGTGAGGCAGTACCTGTACGGTGAGGCAGTAGTACCTGTACGGTGAGGCAGTACCTGTATGGTGAGGCAGTAGTACCTGTACGGTGAGGCAGTACCTGTATGGTGAGGCAGTACCTGTACGGTGAGGCAGTACCTGTATGGTGAGGCAGTACCTTTATGGTGAGGCAGTACCTGTACGGTGAGGCAGTACCTGTACGGTGAGGCAGTACCTGTATGGTGAGGCAGTACCTGTACGGTGAGGCAGTATCTGTACGGTGAGGCAGTACCTGTATGGTGAGGCAGTACCTGTATGGTGAGGCAGTACCTGTACGGTGAGGCAGTAGTACCTGTAT
>OZ035841.1:3579347-3584347 GCA_964034765.1 Knipowitschia caucasica
GTCCATGGTTCTGTCCACGAGTCCATGGTTCTGTCCACAAGTCCATGGTTCTGTCCACGAGTCTATGGTTCTGTCCACGAGTCCATGGTTCTGTCCACGAGTCTATGGTTCTGTCCACAAGTCCATGGTTCTGTCCACGAGTCTATGGTTCTGTCCACGAGTCCATGGTTCTGTCCACGAGTCTATGGTTCTGTCCACGAGTCTATGGTTCTGTCCACGAGTCTATGGTTCTGTCCACGAGTCTGTGGTTCTGTCCACGAGTCCGTGGTTCTGTCCACGAGTCCGTGGTTCTGCCCACGAGTCCATGGTTCTGTCTGCTCGTATAAGGTTCTGTCCACGCGTCTGTCCCGGCGTCTATGATCCGTGCTTGGTACTACAGATGAAGTCTACACATCAGACTCATTCTAATGTGAGTAAAGTGTCTTGCCTAAGGACACAACCCTAGTTTGGCACTTTACAGCCGCCCCACTGTGGCACCTGGGGTTCCCAGAGGTCTCCCATCACAGTACTAACCAGGCCCTACCCTGCTTAGCTTCAGAGTTACTATTTACATTTGTTATGTATTATACATATACGTTTGTTTTGTTATGTATTTTTATATTACTTTTTTGAAGTGTAGTCGGGAACCACTGATAACTGTCTGAAAACTTATTGGGGAGTTCCACAAGGCTCGATCTTGGGTCCATTGTGATTTGTTATGTACATACTTCCACTTTTTACGCTTTTTGTTATCGTGTTTCCCACTTTCACCTTTCACTTCCTGAATTCAGCAAGATTAGAAGAATGTTGGAAGACGAAGAAAAGCAGAAATCATAGAATCATTATTATAGATGCACCGTGAGACGAATACTGCTTCGTTCATTCCATCTTCCACGGAGCCAGTTCCATAAAAAACAGCCAAATGGATTTATGTTCCAGACTGAGTGAGTCACAGGCCAAAGTGGTGGAGTTCAATATCTGTAATGGACTCCGACGTGCGCTGAGCGGCTCTGATGTCGACGATGAGGTGAGACTGAAGGAACGAGTCCAAAAAATGTAGACGGCTTCATTAAAACGTTGAGGATTCACAAAAGAAAACACAGTGTCTGCTCGAGACTGCCCCCTGTGGCTCATGTGAAAACAAAACATTACAATACATTAAACTGGACTTAATACTGAAAAAACGTCTCTTTGTTTTTGGGCCGGCACTACTTCTTAATGATGCTAAAGTTAGAGATTTAATTTAATTTTAGATACTGTTCATGTATCTTGAGCCGTGTGCTTCTCATTCCTACTGTTCTGTACCTTGTGATGCAACACTGACATTTCCCAGATGTTATGAATTATTAGTACAGTCTTCAGTGGCTGGATCTTGCAGGAGAGGAACAACAGATTATCTCTGCACAGATGAAGCTGCGGTGATCAAGGCTGCGCCACTTTGGCAAATTAACGATGATTTCTCGCCGAACTGCAGTTTTTTAAAATGTGTTTTTGTTTGGAGCGAAATTACAAAACAACTTCAAGAGAGTTCATTTTGTAAAGGTCGAAAGTACAAGTTTACTGCACAAACTTTCCATGTAAGCTGTCTCACTTGGAAACAGATCAATTTCAAGTCAGTATCACGACCAACCTTTGGGTTTTCCCCCGGGTCAGCTCTATTCACCACAGCGGGCCAATGTTGCATATCTGCAACACCCCAGAATGCATTCCTCCCATTGTCTGTCTAAACAAAGAGTCAGGACTGTATATGACTACCCCATATGATCATTCGCCCCAAATATAAGATTTGTCCTGAGTTAAAACTAACACTGTTCAGTCCACTCCTAACGTTTCACAACATTCAAAGCCCAGAGCAACTTCTAGCAAGTGATTAAAACTGCAAGCGGCATTGATGGCCCTATTGTCACATCTCTCATGCAGTTGTTCCCGGGTCAGAATCAACTGAGTCGCCCTTAAACACTTCTGTGACCGTGAGGAGGCCCCAGACTACTGAAGCTGCTATAAACATGTGGATGTTGTAACTGTTATAATAAAGAGAAGTGAGAGACCTATAGAGATGGTCCAGACGGCGGCGATCTTCAGCATGGCCTTGGTCCTGGAGTTGAAGCGGCTGTGCTCGATGGGGTTGCGGATGGCCACGTAGCGGTCCAGGGAGATAGCGCACAGGTGCATGATGGAGGCGGTGGAGAACAGCACGTCCAGGTAGATCCAGATGGGACAGAGGCCGCTGGGCAGAGGCCACGCATAATCTGAGGAGAGAGAGGTTCATGGCGTCAGAGGAGATACAGGCTGGGGAAAAGCAAACATGTGAAATTTTGATATTTTTGGGCCACAATTCATTATTTAGGAGAAGAAAGTCCTTTTTTCATACCTCAGTGAGGACATTTCAGTTTTGATGAAAACACATTCACACATCAAGGCAGGCACTTCCGCACTCCTTTTAGGCAAAGTAGGTTAAGTGTCTTTTCCTATTACAAAGAGTAAGCACTGAAACAAGCGCCCCCTTGTGGATGTACATACAAATGTAAAATACCAGAGTGAACTCAGAGAAAACACAAAAGTGAAACAGACAATTATTTCATACAATATTGTGATACTTTGCTCTAATGTATTGATTTATTCATGTGCACAAATATATGTTTATGTGTATATGTATATGTGTATATGTGTATATGTATATATGTATATGTATATGTATATGTGTATATGTATATGTATATGTGTATGTGTATGTGTATATGTAAATGCATATGTATATGTTTATGTGTATATGTATATTTATATATGTATGTGTATGTTTATGTGTATGTGTTTGTGTATATGTATATGTGTATATGTATATATGTATATGTATATGTGTATATGTATATGTGTATATGTATATGTATGTGTATGTATATGTGTATGTATATGTGTATGTCTATGTGTATGTCTATGTGTATGTATATGTGTATGTGTGTATGTATATGTTTATGTGTATGTATGTGTATGTGTATATGTGTATGTGTATATGTATATGTATATATGTATATGTATATATATATATGTCCATCCATCCATCCATTTTCTTCCCCTTAATCCATTTCTGGGTCGGGGGGGTGGCAGTCAGAGCTGCACCCAGTACACAAAGCACCAGCCCCTCCCTGATCCTCCTGCAGGTGGTGAATCCACAGGAGCATATATATGTATATGTATATATGTTTATGTATATTTGTATATGTATATGTATATATGTATATGTATATATGTATATGTGTATATGTATATGTATATGTTTATATGTATATATGTATATGTCTGTGTATGTATATGTATATGTATATGTGTATGTGTGTGTGTATGTGTATGTGTATATGTATATATGTATATGTGTATATGTATATGTAAGTGTATGTATATGTGTATGTATATGTGTGTGTGTATGTGTATGTATATGTGTATGTGTATGTGTATGTGTGTATGTATATGTTTATGTGTATGTATGTGTATGTGTATGACAGAAAGGCAAAAGAGCTGAGTTCTGTTCTTGAATCTTTTGGTCTCACTCAGCATGTGAGTGGCCCCACCCACAGCAGAGGGCACACTCTAGACCTTTTAGTTACTAAGGGGGTGAATATTTCAAATGTAAACGTGGTCGATGTTGCGCTTTCGGATCATTTTTGTGTATTTTTTGACATGTGTTTCACTAACAAACCACCAGTGGACTCTGCAACTGTACGAAGAAGACACATAAATGAAAATACGGGTGAACTATTTATGGGAATGATAAACTTTGAGAATGCATCGTATTCTACTGTAGATGAACTGTTTAACTCTGTCACCTCTAGTGTTTTGAATGTTCTGGACACCATCGCTCCTGTGAAGGTTAAAACAGTGAAAAATAAGCAGAAGGCGCCGTGGACTAAAGCAGACTCGGTCAGGGCACAAAAGAGAGAGTGCCGGAGGGCGGAAGTGGCGCAAGTCCAACCTCCAGGTTGACTACGAGATCTTCAAAGATAAGTTGTGCGAGTTTAACCAGGTGCTACGTAGTACGAGAGAAAGGTATTTTTCTGAAATGATTGAAGGCTGCAGCAACAATCTGCGTGTTCTGTTTTCAACAGTTAATAGATTAACAAACCCCCCTGTTCAGATGCCATTAGAGCTAACTTCCAAACGTAAATGTAATGAGTTTGCACATTTTTTCAATGACAAGGTTCAAGGCATCAAAAACGCCATTGTCTCCAATCCACAGATAACCATCCAACAGCCTAAAAGGCTCTTTGAGCTAACTTACTTTGCACCTGTAAATGATCAAACTGTCCAAGAGATAATCTCCAGTCTGAGCGCCTCCACATGTAGCCTGGATGTACTACCCACTAGATTTCTAAAGTCTGTTCTGAGCAGTCTGTTACCTTCACTCACACAGATAGTAAACATGTCCCTTCATTCTGGAATATTCCCAAAGGCCCTGAAAACTGCAGTCATCAGGCCCCTGCTTAAAAAGAGCAGTCTAGATGCTACGGTACTTAACAACTACCGTCCCATCTCAAATCTGCCATTTATGGGGAAAGTCCTTGAAAAAGTTGTCTACCAACAGCTAAATAGATTTCTTATAATCAACAACTCATTTGATATGTTTCAGTCCGGCTTTAGACCCCACCACAGCACTGAGACTGCTCTCGTCAAGGTTACAAACGATATCCGGCTAAACACTGACGCAGGCAAAGTCTCAATCCTAATCCTGTTAGATCTGAGTGCTGCCTTTGACACTGTCGACCATGAGATCCTCTTACAGAGACTAGAGAACTGGGTTGGCGTCGCTGGCACCGCCCTAAGTTGGTTTAGGTCTTACCTTGAAGACAGGAAGGACTTTGTGGAGATTGGAAACTGTGTCTCAGATCATATGGCCCTGACCTGTGGAGTACCACAGGGGTCGATCCTGGGACCTCTTCTTTTCAATCTCTACATGCTGCCGTTAGGTCAGTTAATACGCAGAAACGAAGTTTCCTATCATAACTATGCAGACGACACTCAGATCTATG
>OZ035841.1:3589347-3691847 GCA_964034765.1 Knipowitschia caucasica
CAAACACTGCTGTTTGCCAAAGTTATTCTCAATGAAACAAACATTTGCACAAAGCCATCAATCTGCTTTTCAAAGTTGATGAGAGAAAGAAAATGAGAAAACATAACGGAGCAAATAGAAATCAAGGGACATTTGGATTAGATCAAAATGTGAGATTTCTTGCGGCCTCTGAAATAATGACAGTAACTAACAGCATTGATTGAAATGGACCCCAACACGCAGCAGAGTCCGCTTCGCCCTCTGTCGGTGCTTAGTTTATTGAGCGTGGCTAGCTCCAGAGTGGCCGGAACTACTTGCGGAGTAATCTACACATCTGAATTACAAGCAGAGAGTGCGTTGCCAAAGGGCAGCGGTCATCATTGTTTTGAGAGGTCCGTCATCAAGAAATAGTGACCGGTAGAAGGTTTAGAAATTACATTCAAATCAATGCAGCGTTCTCCTGCTGCTGTGAGGAGCTGTGTAAAATATATATACAGTATATGCCTGTGTTTACTTCCACACGCTCCAGCCGAGTCACACGCCTCTCCTACTCTCATTATCACGCTCCTGTCCCTGCCGTTGCCTCAGGGTCCTCCTCTAACATGCTCAGTGTTATTAGACGGATCGTGGCTAACGAGGCTAACCTCCTGACGATCAGCCAGACCCTGTGAAGAGCTGTTTCTATTCTGCAGAAGAACAGGGTCCAGTTTGTGCTGAGGTGGGATCACACTGGACCACACTCTCACTCGCTTCACTGTGATTTCTGCACGGATTCACAAAGTAGTACGACATGTCTGCCCACTAGTGGCAGGAGTTTGACTACACTTGGATCATGTTTGAACAAATCCTGAAACAGTGCAGTTTTTGACTTAAGTCGATCATAGCTCCAAGAGGGTCATGTCAAAAACGTCGAATGTCAAGCTGCATGTGGAGCCCCCTGCTGGAGAAGTATGGTAACTGCACTATCCTCTCATCACCCCTTCTGTATCTGTCGTCATTATGACTTCAGCTGGAGTCTGTTCATTGCTATTCACCTGTTGTCCCCTTGTTTGTTTCATGGTGTGATGATGGGACCCCTGAAGCAGGCCTTGTTCACCTGCCCCTGTCAACTGTCCCCCCTCCCCTGTCCTGGGTCTACAGCCTCAGTCCTGGATCTACAGCTTCAGTCCTGGGTCTACAGCCTCAGTCCTAGATCTACAGCCTCAGTCCTAGATCTACAACTTCAGTCCTGGATCTACAGCCTCAGTCCTGGGTCTACAGCCTCAGTCCTGGATCTACAGCCTCAGTCCTGGGTCTACAGCCTCAGTCCTAGATCTACAGCTTCAGTCCTGGGTCTACAGCCTCAGTCCTAGATCTACAGCTTCAGTCCTGGGTCTACAGTCTCAGTCCTGGATCTACAGCCTCAGTCCTGGATCTACAGCCTCAGTCCTGGGTCTACAGCCTCAGTCCTGGATCTACAGCCTCAGTCCTGGGTCTACAGCCTCAGTCCTGGATCTACAGCCTCAGTCCTGGGTCTACAGCCTCAGTCCACTGGGTTTGTGAAGTGGTTCTTCTGTTTGGTGTACAGTGCCTCATTGGGGGTTATGCTCCTCGTAAATGGAGCACTCCTAATACGCTCACAAAACTTGTTCAAACATTCTCTTTTTTAATGCCTCTCAACCTGTAAAATATCTTGTAACAATTTAACGCTTTAAACAAAAAGTGCTTTTGTCCGATCTGTCGCCGCTAACTGTGCGTGAGATTAAAGGTGGTTCTCAAACTGTTCAACTCCGCCTTAAAAATCCAATTAGTGTCATTGTAGTCGCCACATTACTCCACGTTAATGAAAACCCTCCTTTCTCCGGTCTCAGCGTGACTTCCATTCGCTCCAAATTGAAAATGACTGTAATTCTCCGTCGCTGAGTCACTTTCAAAGGTAAACGATGTCTTTTCTTTTTATAGCGGCGGAAAAAGTCCCTCAGTCCCGAGAGCGAATGTAAATGTACAGATATGAAGGTTGATATGAGACGATGGAAGACCCAGGGGTTATTCAGAGGCCTGGGACCACGAGGAGAGCAAGGCTGCGAGAGGAAGACTATTGGATTCACGGAGACGTATTCTTTCTATATAATATATTTATAAGAGGCTGGAGAGAAATGTAATCTCTCTTTCTCCGGTCGCTCAGAGATCGCTGCGAGAAATGTGAGGTCTATGAAAACGTTTGTTATTAAACTATGACAGACAGAGCAGAGAGAGAGAGAGACCAGAGAGAGACCTGAGAGAGAGAGACCAGAGAGAGACCAGAGAGAGACCAGAGAGACCAGAGAGACCAGAGAGAGACCAGAGAGAGACCAGAGAGAGAGACCAGAGAGAGACCAGAGAGAGACCAGAGAGAGACCCGAGGGAGACCAGAGAGAGACCAGAGAGAGACCAGAGAGACCAGAGAGAGACCAGAGAGAGACCAGAGGGAGGACCAGAGAGAGACCAGAGAGAGACCAGAGAGAGACCAGAGAGAGACCAGAGAGAGAGACCAGAGAGAGACCAGAGAGAGACCAGAGAGAGAGACCAGAGAGAGACCAGAGAGAGACCAGCGAGAGAGAGAGAGAGACCAGTGAGAGAGAGACCAGAGAGAGACCAGCGAGAGAGAGAGAGAGAGAGAAACCAGAGAGAGAGAGAGAGAGAGACCAGAGAGAGAGAGAGATCAGAGAGAGACCAGAGAGAGAGAGAGACCAGAGAGAGACCAGTGAGAGACCAGTGAGAGGCCAGAGAGAGACCAGAGAGAGAGAGAGAGAGAGACCAGTGAGAGAGAGAGAGAGAGACCAGAGAGAGACCAGTGAGAGGCCAGAGAGAGAGATCAGAGAGAGACCAGAGAGAGACCAGAGAGAGAGACCAGAGAGAGACCAGAGAGAGTCCAAATAGAGACCCTAGAGAGACAGAGAGCGAGACCAGAGAGAGACCAGATAAAGACCAAAGATAGACCAGAGAGAGAAACCAGAGACAGACCAGAGAGAGAGAGAGGCCAGAGAGAGAGACCATAGAGAGAGACCAGAGAGAGACCAGAGAGAGAGACCAGAGAGAGACCATAGACCAGATAGAGACTCTGGGACCAGCAGGAGGCCAGTTCCTGTACCAAAGTCCCAGTCTTAAAATTAAGCTTAAGCGCAAATTCAGACTGGAAGACTGGAGAACCCAGCTCACTTCACTCAAAGTCCTCCCCCTGTTGCCCACAGCAACAGCATCTGTCAATCACACTCAGCTGCAGCACCACACTGCCCTCTCCTGGCAGCATCAGGCACTGCCCACACCAGCTTCATATCACACAGAAGCTCCATCCAAGCACCAGCTTCCTTTATGCAGCAACCCTCCTCCTCCCCATCTCGGCCTCGTTCTAGTCCCAGCTCCTTCATCCTTCTCCTCGCTCCCACCAACAGGGTCTAGACCCCGGGGATCATCTCATAATCTCTTTCTCCTTCTGAGGTCGTGCAGGTCTCGGGGTCTAAAGCCAAATCCTAAAGCACATTCTGTACAGTAGTATAAATGTAATCTTTAACATACTCTCCTCAGAGTCATGTGTGTAAATAATGTGTTGTCAGATTACTGCCAACAACAAACAATACTAACACTTGTGTCTGTTCCAGTGGCTCCAGATGGAAACGCCTTTAACCTTTTTATTCAGAGAAAAACTCAACACACATGTTATTGTGACTTATACTAAACTGTAAACTGTGCAGCAATATCAGTTATCTGTCTCCCCCATACGCCGGCGACACTCCCCCCTCTCTCTTCCTCTCTCCCCTCTCCTCTCTCTCCTCTCTCTCTTCTCTCTCTCTCCTCTCTCTCCCCCTTTCTCTTCTCTCTCTCCCCCCTCTGTCCTCTCTCTCAACTCTCTCTACTCCCTCTCCCCCCTTCTCCTCTCTCTCCCCCTTCTCCTCCCTCTCCCCCCCTCTCTGCCCTCTCCCCTCTCTCTCCCTCCCCTCTCTCTCCTTCCCCTCTCTTCCCTCCCCTCTCTTCTCTCCCCTCTCTCTCCCCCCCTACCTTCCCTCTCTCACCTCCTCCCCCCTCTCCCCCCTCTCTCCCCCTTTGAGCTGTGACTCACACAAAGCCACATGTGTCGCTCGTCGAAGCAGAAAATCCAATGTTTGTGTCTGTCACATGTTGGAGACGTGAGGATCAGACGCAGAAAGTACGAGTTCAACCCAGAGGCCAAAGCAATCAGCCGTATCTGCCCCATCAGAGAGACGCACAACCAACAGATACACACACACTGTACAGACACACACTCACACACACACCGGTAGAGCTAATTTGAAAGCCAAGTTTTTAGCCAAACGCAGCCGTCGCAATCAGATCCAGAGCTCAGAGGATGTTTTTCTTGGGTCTGGACCAGGAGAGGACCAGGAGAGGACCAGGAGAGGACCAGGGGAGAACCAGAAGGGGACCAAGAGAGGACCAAGAGAGGACCAGGAGAGGACCTGGAGGGGACCAGGGGAGAACCAGGAGGGGACCAGGAGAGGACCAGGGGAGGACCAGGACAGGACCAGGAGAGGACCAGGGGAGAACCAGAAGGGGACCAAGAGAGGACCAAGAGAGGACCAGGAGAGGACCTGGAGGGGACCAGGGGAGAACCAGGAGGGGACCAGGAGAGAACCAGGAGAGGACCAGGAGAGGACAAGGAGAGGACCTGCAGGGGACCAGCGGAGAACCAGAAGGGGACCAAGAGAGAACCAGGAGGGGACCAGGAGAGGACCAGGAGAGGACCAGGAGAGGACCAGGAGAGGACCAGGAGAGGACCAGGGGAGGACCAGGAGAGGACCAAGAGAGGACCAAGAGAGGACCAGGAGAGGACCAAGAGAGGACCAGGAGAGGACCAAGAGAGGACCAGGAGAGGACCAGGAGAGGCCGGTGGATGGTCCTCAGAGTGTCAGTGTGATGAACACTGTATTAAAAATGACAGACTCCAGCTGCATTCTCCACTTTCACACTTCACCGTGCATAAGTGGCGTCCGTGCATCTCGCCGCCGGCGCCACGTTAAAACTGTGACGTGCACTTATCACACACGGCTCACACCACTTTGCTGTGACGCACGGAGACGGACGAGTGTGAAGCGAAAACGAAAGGATGTTTACAAAATACTTGAGTAGAAAGAGCTGGAAACGGCAGTGAGTCCTGAGTCTGAGTCCAAACCACATCCAGCAGGAAGTGGAGGAATGCTCTCTTTTGGATGGTCAAGTATTCAGAATTTCACTCTGAACCAGAGCAGGGAAAATGGTCCAAACCAACAGACTCTGCAGACATGACCCAGAGGAAGCAGCTCCTCACAGCGGCTGCACCACACTGCAGAAAGTGATGATAAACAACACAAAAATTGCTAAAATGTGGCAAAATGTAACTTTTGCCACATTTGAAGAGATCCTTTGTTCCTTCAGCTGTCAGACTGTACAACAAACCTGGATGAGTCTTCTGCTGCTGGACACCTGCATTTCTCCAACAGGGGATCAATAAAGTATCTATCTGTCTTAATCTGAGTCTAAAAACTAGATTCTCCAACAGGACACAGCAAAATGATGATGTTTTGAAAAGACACAGAAATGTCTTTCTGTAAAAATAAACCTCAGTTCTTGAAATCAGACTAAATGACTTTGTTGAATCTTGTTTTAACACCGTCTCAATGTGTCATTAAAGTTAAAAACACTCGATTCAAGCTTTTATTAGCTTATATTTTTACCTTTTTTGCAGTGACTGTAAAACTATTGTTAGTAACTTTTAGAATGATGTTCCCTGGTTTTGGAGCCGTCACGCACAGAAAAACAGATTTTAAGAAAGATTTGTTTGCCTTTCTACATTATTGGGTCAAATATTATCGTTACATATTTACATCCAAAAACACATTTTACACATTTGTTTGTTTTTCTCATTCTATTTCTCTTCCTTCTATACTTCTTTTCTTTTGTGTTTATTTTAGGCTCACGGCAGGAGTGGGGGGACAGGGTGATGTTTTTCTTTCTAATGGGTCTAGAGAGTTTGGGTTAGAAGTCAGGATAGAAGACCAATGGTAGTGAAAAGTCTGTGATCGGGACGCCCAGAACTCTAGCCTGGCTCTCGCCAGACCCGTTTGGCTGAACCACATGGGTCTGGGATCGAGGCCATACCAAACTCCTTCAGCAGATCAGAAAATAATCTACCAATCAGAATTGCCGGTGTTACGTTGGGTTTGCACCGCCTTCTCAAACGTGTCTCAGGCATGGATCTATTATAATAACTGGATAGGGTATTACTAGCTTGTAGCTGAATAACTCATGTGCTCGGGAGATTCTCGCGGTACTGCAGACTGAACCAGACTAAATTCACTTGGGCTACCCAATTTTCCCCATAGAACTCAATGTAAGTCAAAACAGCTCAACCTCAGCTGACAGAGAACCTGACAGAGAACCTACAGCTTTCACAAAGGTCGGATTTTGTGGGGATTTTAGTGTCCCTTGTCATCCTGAACTTTTTTTCTTCTTAAATCCTTCGGTTTTGTTTAAATCCACACTTTAGTGCCACAAACTCTGCTCGTCTGGCTCTCGCTCTAACTCCCGCTCTGATGAACTGCTCTGATTGGTCAGAGCGCGGCCGAGCCCCTCTGTGCACGTGCGTGAGACCCGGTGTGAGACCCACACACGTGTGTTTGGTGCAATGCATTATGGGAGATCATCCACTGTGCAGAACCGGGAGGACCAGACGATGCCCAAATACAGGCGAGTTTCCCATAGATCTTTGAGAGTTCTGCTAATATGTCAGTGCCCCGGCACAAAGCGCCACTGAGCACAACCATTCATTAGAATAAGGCGCCATCTTGGATCGCCGGGGCTTGGTCTCAGGCGTGGATCTATTGCAAGCAATCCAAGATGGCGGACATAAAGTCCGTGATTTAAAAAAACGAATTAAGACACGGGTGTCACTTTTAATGCAATATGAGGTTAGATGTTGATGGTTCCATGTTGAGGGTTCCATGTTGATGGTTCCATGTTGATGGTTCCGTGTTGATGGTTCCGTGTTGATGGTTCCATGTTGATGGTTCCATGTTGATGGTTCCATGTTGATGGTTCCATGTTGAGGGTTCCATGTTGATGAGCACGGGGGTGTTCCTGTTTACAACACTGTGCAGCGGGGTTGCCAGGTTGGGTGGTTTCCTGCATACTTTTTTCCAAGAGACTTGTAGGTAATAAATAAAAGGAAAGACAATAAACAGAATAATGAGAGCCCAAGTTGATTTAATTACGTTTTTAGCAAAATAAAATCATTCTGGGTGTTTTTTTTTGTGTGGCATTTTTGCGGGTTTTATCAGAGCAGTTTATTATTATAACAGATTAGGGCCCTTTAATGATGACAGATTAGGGCCCTTTAATGATGACAGATTAGGGCCCTTTAATGATGACAGATTAGGGCCCTTTAATGATGACAGATTAGGGCCCTTTAATAACGACAGATTAGGGCCCTTTAATGATGACAGATTAGGGCCCTTTAATGATGACAGATTAGGGCCCTTTAATGATGACAGATTAGGGCCCTTTAATAACGACAGATTAGGGCCCTTTAATGATGACAGATTAGGGCCCTTTAATAACGACAGATTAGGGCCCTTTAATGATGACAGATTAGGGCCCTTTAATGATGACAGATTAGGGCCCTTTAATGATGACATATTAGGGCCCTTTAATAACGACAGATTAGGGCTCTTTAATGATGACAGATTAGGGCCCTTTAATTATGACAGATTAGGGCCCTTTAATGATGACAGATTAGGGCCCTTTAATTATGACAGATTAGGGCCCTTTAATGATCATGTTGAGTCGTCCTCCTTTCCACATGTGACAGTTTTGTCCTTGGAGGCTTCCGTATGTTTTGATTCTGTAGAAAGCACATTTGATCCGTCCTTTCTCTTCTCTGATTAACATAACTTCTCAAACGTGGCGAGCAGCCTCCGGGCTCGTTGTGAATCCGCTCCGGGCGCCGCTGTCAGACCAGGAGCAGATGATTTATGGTTCTGTTCATATCTGGTCTGAGCTTCATCAGCGCTGGTTTAAACATTACCACGGACTGTGTTTTGTGAGTGTGAAAAACGCAGCGATAATTTAACATCTACGATTCGGATGTACCTGCGATCCACCGCCATCTATCACCACGGCAACAATACCACACATGCTAAGGAGAGGCAGAGGCTATCCCTGTGTGTGTGTGTGTGTGTGTGTGTGTGTGTGTGTATGTGTGTGTGTCTCTGTGTGTATGTGTCTGTGTGTGTGTGTGTGTGTGTGTCTGTGTGTGTGTCTGTATGTGTGTGTGTGTGTGTGTGTGTGTGTGTATGTGTGTGTCTGTATGTGTGTGTGGTGTGTATGTGTGTGTGTCTGTATGTGTGTGTGTGTGTGTGTGTGTGCACGTGAGTGTGTGTCTGTATGTGTGTGTGTGTGCGTGTGTCTCTGTGTGTCTGTATTTGTGTGTGGTGTGTGTGTGTGTGTGTGTCTGTGTGTGTGGTGTGTATGTGTATGTGTGTGTATCTGTATGTGTCTGTGGTGTGCGTGTGTGTGTGCGCGGGGGACGGGACAGCACAGAACGGCACGCAGCTAAATGCTTTGGTCCAGGTCCCGGTGGTTTGTTAATGTGTTTTTCTGTTGTTTGGCCCCATTCGCACCGACACACGTAACGTATTACGTTACGAAGTATTGGTTCTCTCCTGTGTGGGGTTAGTGAAGAAGGACTGGACCAGGACTAAACTAGGACTGAAACCAGGACTAAACTAGGACTGAAACCAGGACTAAACTGGGACTAAACCAGGACTAAAGATGGACAGAACCCGGACTGAATGAGTGCTTAACTAAGACGGAAATCAGGACTATACCAGGACTAATACAGGACTAAACCATGACTAAAGCAGGTCTAAAGCAGAACTGAAGTGGGACTAAAGTGGGACTAAAGCGGGACTAAAGCAGGACTAAAGCAGGTGTAAAGCAGGTCTAAAGCAGGTCTAAAGCAGAACTAAAGTGGGACTAAAGCGGGACTAAAGCAGGTCTAAAGCAGGTCTAAAGCAGGTCTAAAGGAGGACTAAAGGAAGACTAAAGCAGGACTAAAGCAGGCCTACAGTAGGACCAAAGGAAGACTAAAGCAGGACTAAAGCAGGTCTAAAGCAGGTCTAAAGCAGGTCTAAAGCAGGTCTAAAGGAGGACTAAAGGAAGACTAAAGCAGGACTAAAGCAGGTCTACAGTAGGACTAAAGGAAGACTAAAGCAGGTCTACAGTAGGACCAAAGGAAGACTAAAGCGGGACTAAAGCAGGTCTACAGCAGGACTAAACCAGGACTAAACCGGGAATAAACCAGCACTGAACAAGAACTAAAGCAGGACTAAAGCGGGACTAAAGCAGGACAAAACCAGGACAAAACCAGGACTAAAGCAGGACTAAACCAGTAGAAAATACATAAGAATAACACTTTAGTGAATCTAATCTAATCTAATGATCTGGGAAACTACATTTTCTTTCACAAAGTTCTTCTTTCCTGAAACTATTTTTGAATCCAACATTTAGAACAAATCCAGAATCACTTCATCGTTGTAGTGAAAAACAGGAAGTCCCAAACCAGGACTTTGCTTCGGCTCCTTGTGCACAAACCGTAGATGAAATGAGATCCACGTGGAGCGCAGACCGTGAGATGGAGATTTGCAGACCACTTTGTCCTCTCGTCTGGTGAAGTGTCTTTAGGCGCAGCTGTAAATGCCAAACTGTCCATGAGCACAAGTTGGGGATAATATTCTGACATTTATGTTTTTGAAGGTTGGCCGGACGTAATCTGATTTCAGAAACAGACGATTCTCTTTGTCACTCACAGACGATAATGAGACTCTTTCCTCTGGCATTTCGTGTGTAGCATAATATTTGCATAAAACAGGACTAAAGCAGGAATGATCCAGGTCTGAACCAGGACTGAACAAGGTCTAAAGCAGGACTGAACCAGGTCTGAACCAGGACTGAACAAGGACTAAAGCAAGACTCAACCAGGACTGAAAAAGGACTACAGCTGCGTTCACACCGCCGATGCTGGAACGCTGACGCCTCGCGCACCAGACGCACATTCTCTAGTTTTCAGATGCAGGGGTCTTCAGACTAGAAGTCCTGCTGCTGTGGCGCGCGCCGGAAGTGGTGGAAATGACGGGCGGACTTTGATGCTAACGGAGTTAAGCTAGTGGCTTTTTGTGTAAAGTTCTTCTCCAATAATGCAGCTCTGCAGCGTCTGTGTGTCTGAAACCTTCACAGATTTTATATAACAGCAGTATGTGTTCACAGAGGTGACTTTATATAACAGTAGTATGTGTTCACGGTGACTTTATATAACAGTAGTATGTGTTCGCGGTGACTTTATATAACAGTAGTATGTGTTCACGGTGACTTTATATAACAGTAGTATGTGTTCGCGGTGACTTTATATAACAGCAGTATGTGTTCACGGTGACTTTATATAACAGCAGTATGTGTTCGCGGAGGTGACTTTATATAACAGCAGTATGTGTTCACAGAGGTGACTTTATATAACAGCAGTATGTGTTCACAGAGGTGACTTTATATAACAGCAGTATGTGTTCACTGAGGTGACTTTATATAACAGTAGTATGTGTTCACGGAGGTGACTTTATATAACAGCAGTATGTGTTCACTGAGGTGACTTATATAACAGCAGTATGTGTTCACGGAGGTGACTTTATATAACAGCAGTATCTGTTCACGGAGGTGCGCAATAAGTTTATTTTATTATTAAACAGTATTTCCGTATCAAGAACACACTCGAAGCAGTTGCATAAAGTCACAGGAGCATGAAAACTCACATGTTCACAAGCACACAGTCCCCCATTGTCAACCCTGGTTTAGTCCTGGTTTAGCCCTGGTTTAGTCCTGGTTTAGTCCTGGTTTAGTCCTGGTTTAGCCCTGGTTTAGTCCTGGTTTAGCCCTGGTTTAGTCCTGGTTTAGCCCTGGTTTAGTCCTGGTTTAGCCCTGGTTTAGCCCTGGTTTAGTCCTGGTTTAGCCCTGGTTTAGTCCTGGTTTAGCCCTGGTTTAGTCCTGGTTTAGGCCTGGACTCCACTGGGCGCGTCTCCGTTGGTCAAACCGGCTGCAGCAGCAGCTCTGGCTGTGCGTTTATCAGCCTGCTTTGTTTTTGTAGGACATGTTTGGGCATTGTGTGAATAAATGAACGTTTGGCTGATGGAGGAGTCATGTGCTGTCGGCGTGCATGTGTGCGTGAGCGTGGCCATGTGCGTGAGAGCGCCCGTGTGTGTGTGTGTGTGTGTGTGTGTGTGTCTGTGTGTGGTGGGAGGCGTGTGCGTGCATGTGTGTTTGGGTCTGTGACTGCAGCGTTTATTATGATCCAGCCTCTTCGTTTCTTTTCTACTTATTTAGCGCGTCATACACTTTTATCGGACCCAAATCTCCGCGGCTTTAGGCAACAGGCAGAGCTATAGTTTTAAATAGAAGAAGCAGTGTGTGATGTGTATGAGCTGTGGCTATGATCAGTGCAAAGCACAGCATATTGAAGCATCGAGGACGTCGCGATGGATGAAGCAAAACTTATTGAAAGCAATTGGAAAAAGGGGAGAGAGAAAAGAGAAAAGAACTCCAACATATCCAGTGTTGTGAGATCTGTCTCTCATAAGTGCATCTCTGTGTGTGCGTGAGTGTGTGTGTGTGTGTGTGAGTTCTTGTTTTAATATCCCGGTGGGGACCTGAACCTGACTACACACAGCCTGGTGGGGACCTATTCCCCCGTGGGGACCTAAAGTGAGGTCCCCACCGTGTTGAGCCCTACTACAGATCTCAGATCAGTTAGTAGACATGCCTGGTGCATTATCTCAGAAGTCCCCTTGGGTCACATTCACCTGACAAAAATCTGTGTGTGTGTGTGGCCATGCGCCCCTGGTGTACACACAGAGTACTGCAGTCCCCACCAGGTAGGTGTTCTGGTTGTGTGTATTGCTCTCCATCGCCCCCTTCCCCCATCAGGCCAAATGCAGTACTACAATCTAGAAGTAAATAAGACAATTTCTTTTGTTTATTTCTTCTTTGTTTTAAACCAAAAATATTAGTTATTGCAACAATTCAATTCCAAATGTATCTTTTAATCAATATATTAATAACAATTTACAAGAAGTTAATTATTTTCTTTGTTTCCTAGGCAGTGTTCTCTTTATTTATGCTATGTTAATTAATAGATAGAGGGATATATATATATATATATAATATACTTAATTTATTATTATTATTATTTTATATATATTGACAAGTGACAAAAGTGAATGCGAAATTGAGAATTCCCCCACTTCCCCAGACTCTTCAAGACCTTCTAGGAATCCATACAGGTGTCAAGAGCATTTAAAAAGCACATTGAACACGAGTTTTTTGTCTTACCTTGTCTAATAATCCAAGTCCAGACCCTGCTCCATGTTAATATATAGTCCATTTCTGTATCCATTTAATACAGCAGGGAATATCTGTTCTGTCTTCCTTTCCTCTGGTTTCATTTTGAAGTCCATTTAGATATTAAATCAAGCTTAGATAAGTGTTCCTCCATTTGAAAATAAGACTTAAAAAAGTAAAAGCAAACAGCGGTCTCCACTCGCATTTTGCTAGCTGTCTGGCGCCGACTCTGGGACGCGTCCAATTTCATAATAAACCTTCTTATTCTTCACTTCATCCTTATTATTCTTATCAACATTTGAAACAAAGAAAGTGGTTCAAAGTGGCACGTTGAACTATAATATATAATGTGTTACATTTATGTTGGGCAAACCTGTAGCTGCCCTAAGCAGAGGAAAAACTAAGAAGGGGATTTTTTGTGTGGAATTGAAAGCAGCCAAACTAAGCTCATGCTTGCCCCCTAACATGAGGTAGGGTCACTGCGTGCCTCACTTAGTGCTTTTTTCAAGCCATGGTTTAGCACAAATAAAGACACACTTTTGTTGCTTAACAGTGGACTGTTTGAATGGGCACAAACAACATGTAGCATTCTACAACATTTGTTATTTTTATATTTATACATATATGCACACACGGTTTTTCATTTTTTATTTTTTATTATATGAGGGTTTTACTATGGATTGTTTTATTTTGTATTTTATTGTGCATTACTTTGGAAACTGTGTTTATGAAATGCGCTATATAAATAAAATAAACTTTAGGGTAGCCCTCTATTAAATTAGTTTGTTAGTGCTAATTAGGCGCCCCGCTGCTGCTGTGGGGGGCACTTTAGGGTAGCCCTCTATTAAATTAGTTTGTTAGGGCTAATGAGGCGCCCCGCTGCTGCTGTGGGGGGCACTTTAGGGTAGCTTGTACGTACCAAGTTTCGACTAGTTTGGATGAAATTTGAACTTTTTACAAGCCTCCAAGCACTTTTTGGGCCTTCAAAAACCTAACATTAAAGGGGAGGTGTACCAGACCTCTACGGAACCGGCTCGGCCAGCCGAACGCAACGCTGTAAAGCTTTTGACCCTGCGATGTTCAGCCGCGGCGCTAGGGGGCAACGAATTTTTTAAAAAACGCGCCTCGTTAAGTCTAATTACTTGGCCAAACGAGGTCGTAGAACGATAACGGAGGTGTCCTTGGAAAGCCCTAGATGTGACGAGTAACATATATGAGCTGCAGCAAGGTGGCGCTGTCCTCCAACCAAAATCAGGACTTTGCTGGATTTTCCCACTAAACATCCGACGTCCACTCAACCTCCAGATCACGTCAATATCGCGTCGGTCGGTCGTGACCTTTTATTTACGTCCAAACGACGTCTGTGCAAGGTGCGCATCTGGACGTAAAACAATGACCTCCCATATACGTGGATATGACGTTCAATCCCGACCTCCCCTAGACGTCAAAAACAGGTCATCGGCCGTCCGACGCAGTACGTCTTGATCTAGCAATACAATATATAGGCTGTGAAGCAATATAAGTGAACCTGACGGTAGTGTAGTGGTTAAGCAAACGTGTGCAGTCTTGGTTACGTGGGTTCGAGCCCACGTGTGTGTATTATTATCTTTATATATTTGTTTTGATTTTTAACGAACAATTTTTTCCTGTTTGGTTAAAGACTAATAAACACTCAACATAGGATTACGTAGTGGCTAATAATAAAACTTGTGAATGTATGCATTTGTTGTGCTAACAATCTCAAGTTTGCAAATAAGGGGTGAGCACTTGAGATTTTATGCAAATGCATGGGTTCACAAGTTTTATTATTAGCCACTACATAATCTTATGTTGAGTGTTTATTCGTTTTTAACCAAACAGAAAAATTGTTCGCTAAAAAGTGAAAAGTCAAAAGTTTTCCGACGGGGATTTGAACCCGCGTCGTTGCGACTGAAGTATTATTCCGCAACCGCTACACCACGGCCAGGCATTTTCTCTGACTACTGTGAAAAAATAATAGATAACACCCTAAACAACCGACGCACACTTATGCGCCGCGCAAGTATAACTTATAACTTTACAGCCTGACACGTGAGTCGCTCGGTCGAGGACCTGTTTTCCACGTCTAAACGACGTAAGGTGTGCATCTGGACGTAAAGCAATGTCTTCCCAGACGTTGATATGACGTTGAATCTGTACCTCTGTCGCTGCCCTGCTTTATTTACTTGGAATCATCCTCTCTAGTAAGTACACAGTCTGCACAGTTTTTAGATATAGATGTATCATTTCCACATTGAAAATAGCTGGAGACAGAAAGTAAGTTGTTTTCTCACGTATACGTGGATTTTGTTAAGTATATTTTGTATATTATCTGTATTTTGAATTGCCAGTGCATGAATCTATAATAATAACGGCTGGCACTGCTCAACTGAAAGGGAGACACCTTTTTTTAGTTTTTAAGTTAAAGTTTAAAATATGATATTGTTTTTCATGTTTCAAACTATTTTTAACACATTATTCTTAGGTTAGACTGTCCAACAAAGTATGTGTTAAAAAAGGTTAAGATTCTTGAGTTTTAAAATAATAATTCAATTCTAAAATGTAAAGTTACTGTATATTTCACAATGGTTTATAAACTGCAAAAAGACAACAGTACTTAGTAAACTAAGTTTAAAAACAGGGAGATCAGCTTTACTATTTGGGACACTCCCATCATTTAGACACCTGTGATGTCATCAGTTGGAGTTGAGTTCAGGTGTGGGACCATGTGGGACCATAGGAGCACACAGATGTTACCTGCTGCAGAAAGAGAGTTTAATGTTCATGTATTGCTTTGTTTAATAAATTGATTTAATGTCTTCCCAGGTCTTCAATGTCAGAGACTTTCACTTCTTCTCACTGTGGCTGTTTAAATGAGCCACTACAGTTGTTATTTTTGTTATTGTTAGCTGCAAATATTAAATATCCATTCATCTGCTGGTAGCAAGCTAACTAGCGCTTGCAACTCTATTCAATTTCTTACTTTTTCTTATAAACTTTAAAACCAGCCATATGTTAATTAAAATACATTTACCTTTGCTAATGCAGTCAATTATTGTGATATCCATAGAGTATAATTTCATGATTGTTGCAATAACTAATGTTCTGTGTGTATTCCTAATGTGTCATGTGTGTTTGAGTCTTACAGGTGTCAGACTGTGTTGAAGGTGTTCAAAGGTAAGAATCACACTCTCACACATTGATTGTTGTTCTGTATTAATATGTTGTTTTTAGAATAAACCATTATTTGGTGTATTCTCTTTGAAAACATCTATCTTTTTCTCAGATTGTTCAGCAACTCACTCAAGATGAGGGAAAAGAGCAACAAGGGGAAAATGCCCCCTCGGAAATGCAACATGTGTAGAGTAATACAGGGTAAGTAGCTTTCAGGGCTCATTTGTGTCCATGTGCAAAACAAATGCACATTTGCAATTGTTTTTTACATGGAATTACTCCAATGACCAAAGCCTTATCCCAAGTTTCTCAGACGGAGTGTCTTCCAGTGTCTCGAGCTAGTGCACATGGTGATGGATCGAGTGGTTTGAGGCATTAATAGAAAGTTATGTGTTGTTATATCACTTTGCCACATTATGTTGAAACTAAACATGTTCCACATTTTCAGGTGCTGTGCTTGGACCTTGTGATGAGAGACTGAAGACCAAGAGAGGACACATGTTGGAACACCTCAACATTCAATAAATGCATTCTTCTGCCTTTCAGATTGTGTTTTTACATCTGGGGAACCTAGAGTGTAGCTTGTGCCTGTTTTAATACTGATCCAAACATAGGCGCTACAATCATGTTTTTTTACTTTGGCATGAACTGTTCAGTACAGTAGTGTTCAGTACAGTAGTGTTCATAACACTGTGCCCTGTGTGCTTTAACTTGTACTTTGATGTAGAGAAACATGATTTTTAATGCAGCTCCATTTGCAATAATGACTGATATCCTTCTACTACAGTTGTTCTAATGATTTTTGAATGCTGTGTTTATCGTTTATTGGCCAGAGTCAGAACTAAACATGATAAAGCTGCATTTCAGATTCACAAGGCTAAAATCTGGAACGGTCTTCCTGGAAATGTGAGACAGGCTTCTTCTTTGACAATGTTAAAATCCAGGTTTAAAACACTTCTGTTTCTGCTTCAACTGAGAGATTTTATGAGAGATTTTATTTGTTTCTTTTTAATTTACAGTCAATATTTATAATTGTAATGCCTTGTTTGATTGTTTCTATCTTTTGTTCAGTGCTTTGAGTTTCCTTTTGTTTTGACTGTGCTATACAAATAAACTTGCCTTGCCTATTGCAAAAAGTATGTCTCGACCAGTGAGTGATTCTGCAGAGGTTAAGTATGTCAATAGGACTGTAAATGGACGTCATATAAACGTCAATATTTTGGTCATATAAGACGTCGAGAGGACGTCGGACCCGACCGGTTCTGTACCACATTGCAACCTTGAATGAAGTGGCCGCGACGTCATTTGAACGTCCAGATAACGTCCAGATGACGTTGAAATGACATAGTTTTGACATCTGCTTGCTTAGTTGGAACAACGGAAAACGAACGTCATATGAAAGCAATATTTTGGTCATATAAGACGTTGATAGGACGTCGGACCCGACCGGTTCTGTACCACATTGCAACCTTGAATGAACGTCCAGATGACGTTGAAATGACATAGTTTTGACATCTGCTTGCTTAGTGGGAACGACTGAAAACAAACGTCATATAAACGTCAATATTTTGGTCATATGAGACGTTGATAGGACGTCAGACCCGACCGGTTCCGTACCACATTCAAACCTTGAATTGACGTGCCATCAACGTAACATTTGGAGGTTGAAGTGACGTCGGGAAACGACGTCGAGAAAACTTTAATTCTGCACCCACCAGTGACCTATATTCTACGTCGGACAACGACGTTCAAATTACGTTGATTCAACGTCGGCTTGCTTAGTGGGTTCCTGGCCACCGAGACCCTCCTCTTTTACAAAGCGGGTGGCCGAGCCAGTTGAAACCGTGGATTAATGTTCAGCTTGTACGTAGAAGGGTGCGTACCAAGTTTCGACTAGTTTGGATGAAATTTGAAGTTTTTACAAGCCTCCAAGCACTTTTTGGGCCTTCAAAAGCCTAACATTAAAGGGGAGGTGTACCAACATTTCAACTTTGGACTACCGGCCTCATTTTTGACTAAGTTACACAGCAGGCTATTCTGAGCTCGAATATGTAGGCGCCCACTCAAACCGACCAATAGGAAGCAAAGTAGCCAACCGAGTGCCCGGTTGGCCCGAAACTTTGGATTTTCGGTCGGATTGTGTGGAAGGAGGCGTGCACCAAATTTGGACTCGTTTGGATTTAATTTGAAGCCGTGACGAGCTTGATTGGCGTGATTTTTTTTACCTAACGAAGGCCCGCCCACCGAGAACCGTAAGGCCCCCAGAGGTCTAATGTACACCGTTGGACTCGTCTCGTGGCCCTCTACCACATATCCGAAATTCAAGCCTGTAACCCCAGTAGAACATATCGTGACCAAATCTGGCCTAGCCAGTCAACAGGGTGTCAGGACCATAGACCCTAACCCCACCTTGAAATGCTAGCTTGGCAAAGCTCAGATTCTTTTCCGAAGGTCGCACAGGCACAGACCTCTACGGAACCGGCTCGGCCAGCCGAACGCAACGGTGTAAAGCTTTTGTCCCTGTCATGTTCCATCGCGGAGCTAGGGGGCGACAACCCTTTGAAACCACGCACCTCGTTAAGTGTTATAACTCGGCCAAACGAGGTCGTAGAGCGATGGTACAGGGATCGTTGGAAAGCCCTCCACGTGACGAGTCACATATATGAGCTGCAGCAAGGTCAGCCAAAATTCAAAATTCGTTCACCAATTGTAGGGCCGTTTAAAAAGATACAAAGTTATTAGTATTTTTCCCATTATCCCAGACGCACAG
The DNA here is from genome assembly GCA_964034765.1 of Knipowitschia caucasica. Classification (NCBI taxonomy): domain Eukaryota; kingdom Metazoa; phylum Chordata; class Actinopteri; order Gobiiformes; family Gobiidae; genus Knipowitschia; species Knipowitschia caucasica. The sequence continues at coordinate 3,607,700 of OZ035841.1, forward strand.
GCTATGACCTGTCCAAATTTTAGAGCTCTAGCTCCATTTTTGCGCAAAAGAGGTTTTAAAGGTCATTTTTAAAGCTGACCGTAGAGTGTGACATTTTCCCCTGGTCGTATAGGCACAAACGACCCCTCTACGGAACCGGCTCGACGAGTAGGTTAAACTACTGCAATGGCCTGCTCACAGGTCTGTCCAAACAGGCTGTAAAACAGCTGCAGTACATTCAAAATGCAGCAGCTCGAGTCCTGACTAGAACCAGGAAGTACGACCACATTAGTCCAGTCCTCAGGTCTCTGCACTGGCTTCCTGTGGCTCAGAGAATAGACTTTAAAACAGCTCTGCTTGTTACAAGTCTCTCCATGGCCTCGCACCAAAATATATTAGTGACATGTTAGTCCCATATGAACCAGCCTGGACTCTGAGGAGCACAGGGACTGGACTCCTGTTAGTGCCCAGAGTCAGAACTAAACATGGGGAGGCTGCTTTTCAGATTCATGCTGCTAAAATCTGGAACAGTCTTCCTGAAGATGTGAGACAGGCCTCCTCTCTGACAATGTTTAAAACCAGGTTAAAGACAGTTCTGTTTAGCTGTGCATACAACTGAGGGATTTTATATTTTTAGCTTTCTTTTTAATGTTCTGTGATTATTTATGATTTTAATGCTTTCTTGTTTTGTTCAGCACTTTGACACATGCCAGACCTATTGTACATGTTTTTAGTGGTAGGGGAAACCGGAGTACCCGGAGGAAACCTACGCAGACACAGGAACCGACCGGGATTCGAACCCAGGACCTTCCTGCTGAGAGGCGAGAGTGCTATCCACTCAGCCACCGTGCCGCTCATATAAAATATATAAACTAAATAAAATATATTAATATAATACTATAATACATAATTTAAATACATATACTGTATATATATTTTCACAACCTCGGAAGAGCAGCAGTGCATAGTGCTCGGCCTTCTTGGAGTCCTTGGGAGGGGTACTGGACGGTGCACCGACCGGGGACTCCGTTATTCTCCTGGAGGACTTCAACGCCCATGTGGGAAATGCCAGTGACACTTGGAGAGGGGTGATCGGGAAGAACGGCTCCAATCACCCCTCTCCAAGTGTCACTGGCATTTCCCTACATTTTCATTTATGTGTCTTCTTCGAGGGGCGACAGTAGCTCAGTTGGTAGAGCATTGGCCTTTGGGCCTGAAGGTCGTGGGTTTGAGCCCACCATAAGACCTACTTCACGACTCCCACTGATGACTGCTGTCGTTGTGTCCTTGGGCAAGACACTTAACCCTACTTTGCCCAAAGCCCCAACTGAAAGATCTCAGCTCCTGTGGACTCACCACCTGCAGGAGGATCAGTGAGGGGCTGGTGCTCTGTGTACTGGGTGCAGCTCTGACTGCCACCCCCCCGACCCAGAAATGGATTAAGGGGAAGAAAATGGATGGATGGATGGATGTCTTCTTCGAACAGATGCAGAGTCCACTGGTGGTTTGTTAGTGAAACACATGTCAAAAAAAACACAGAAATGATCCGAAAGAGCAACATCGACCACGTTTACATTTGAAATATTCACCCCCTTAGTAACTAACAGATCTAGAGTGTGCCCTCTGCTGTGGGTGGGGCCACTTACGTGCTGAGTGAGATCAAAGGATTCAAGTACAGAACTTAGCTCATTTGCATTTCTGTCATTAACATTATCCACATGAATATTAAAATCACCTGTAATAACCCAAAACTGAAAGCAACTCGGTAAAATTATCAATAAAACTTTGACATGACTGCGGTGGCTTGTATAGGACAATGAAGAGTATTGGAGGAGATTGTTTTTGTTGTATTTTAAAAGACACATATTCATATATATGTAGGTGTGGATGTTATTATATTATATATTGTTGTTTATATATGACTGTATATATATTATTTTACTATTATTATTATTATTATGATTTTTTCTATTCCTTGTCTCAGTTTGTTGGTTTTGTTTGATGTGTTAATATAACATGAAAAAATAAAGAGTAAAAAATAAAAATAAAAAGACACATATTCAAATGACGAAAACTTCCCAAGAGACATTCTATAGGAGACAAAATGGTCGCTAAAAATGGCGACCATTTTGCAGCTAAGCTATGTATATATATTATACACTACCATTCAAAAGCCCTCCATTTGCAGCAATTACGACATTGCACCACGACATTTGCAGCTAGAATAGTCATTTACCACATGAGCAATGTAGTGTATTTCTTTAAAGTTAAGACTAGTTTGAAGTTATCAGTTCTTTTCCTTCAAAAATAAGGACATTTTATATATATATATATATAATCTATATATATATATAATCTATCTATCTATATTATATATATATAATCTAATATATATAAATCTATATATGTATATTTTATATATATCTATATATGTATATTTTATATATATCTATATATGTATATTTTATATATACATCTATATATGTATATTTTATTTGTATATATATATATGTATATATATATATATATATATATTTCATATACCTACGATCAACACAAAAGGACTTAACTTGCCGACCGCCGACAAGCAATACAACCAGAGCCCGCACACACTACCTGAGTTTTGAGGTCCCCACCCCGACCATGCCCCCCCCCTTCCCGCCATTACCCCATAATTATTCTTTCCGGAGCCAGCACACACAAACTGAGTTTTGAGGTCCCCACCCTGACTCTGCCTACATTCTTTATTTTTAGTGCTATACTTTCCATTCTACCACGTCTTACGTGAGCAACTATTTCTAAATTATCTTTGTTAAACAGTATGTATAAAAGTTTAGAGAGTTGGCAGTGTCCTGTGGGTGCGCTCGTTTTTCAAACGGGATGTCCCGGAGTTTTCTTTTATGTTGAATGCGTGACTTTAACTCAGAGGTGTAATCAATGTGGAAATCAAGCGCTCCTCTTCCCCCTGGTTCAGTCCGCGCCAGAGAGCAGATAGGACGGACGCGGTCAAAGTTGGCTCTGGAGAAATGGTAAGTGAATATATTTACTTGATTTTTACATTGAGGGGGATGACAGACTGAATGTTACGTTAAAAAAGTACGCTTTATATTATTGTAATGGTGGAAATTCACTGCGGGTATTGCAACAAGCTAATTGAACTAGCATTATCTCAGTGGAACCCCGCGCTATGTGCTAATAGGGCTAGCGTCAGCTAGCATTAGCTGAGTGTCATTTATGGACCTTATTCAAGCTCTGTTTGAATGACTCAAACCCCCTCCAACCCACCTGCAGGTGGACAGTGGGTCATACAGGGGTCATACAGAAGTTTCCTGTGTAATTATGAGCAGATCAGCCCAAAATGACAAAAAAATACAATCCAACCTACAGAACTACCGCATCTTTTTTGTTAGCCACTGTCTGTCATGTTGGCGCCACATGCTCTGTTATGTAACAGATTGATAAATACTTTATTGATCCCCATAGGAGAAATGCAGGTGGCCAGTAGAAGCAGAAACACATGCATCCATAAAAGTAAAACAAATAAATAGCCAATTGAAAAAGTAACAATATTATTTATTGATAACTAATGATTAATAGTGTTATAACTTAGACCTGTATGACTTAAACATATGCACTTTTGTTAGAAAAGTTTATTCTTTTACGTATTTATGTGTTTATATGGGTTTTCTGCTGCTGGACCTGAATTTCTTATGGGGACCAATACAGTATCTATCTACTGTAGTAGGGCTGGGCAATATGGTAAAAAAGTAAAATCTCGATTTTATTCCCTGCTTTGGACAATTTTGATTTTTAATTGATTTTCATTTAAGTCAATAAACACAGACTTTGCCCGTAAACATATTTTTTGATCTTTCCGCTCAATATTCAAGTTTCCAAACTATTTTTAATTTGTTTCCCCCAATACGTATCACATTTTTCACACATCCGATTTTTTAAAAAGCCGATTCATTGCCTAAACTTGATTTATTGCCCAGCCCTACTATCTAGTATTAAAATACAACAGCAGCAGAGGTGCAGCCACTTGGTTCAGACCATTTTCTCTGCTCTGGTGTAGTGTCTCCTTGTTCTTGAAGACAGGGTTTTCCCGCACGCTGGATAGTGATGGTGAAGGATTGAACTCTGAGTTATGATTAAAGGAGTTTAATGACATCAGAATACATTCAGTTCAATTCAGGCAACAGCGCAATTTGCCTGGGTCCCCTCTGATTCAGGCTCGACGCCAGAAGACCCAGAAAACTGAAGTGGGTTAAATACTAGCATTTACCCTTACCATATATGTCCATCTGACCTGTAATCCTAGACTCTTAAAATAAAAAGCAAGCCTGCTTTTCTGCCACCTGGTCAGCATTCTTGTTGGATGTGAATAGAACATCATACAGGTCATATACCACACTGGTCTAAAGTAAATTGCTAAATGCTTTGTTAGTATTTTCCAAATAGTTAGCATTTCTGCTTGGTTTGGTCCGTGAATCATCTCTGCTCCATTCTGGATCACTATTAAATTATGAACACTGTACTGCAGCAACATTTACAGGTAGAAAAAAAGCAAAACAAATAATAATTGTGAAACACAAAACAATAACTGTATCATAGCTACTTAGGACTTGCTACTGTTTCCAGCGCATTCAAAAGTAAGCATACTCATGGAATTGATATTATCTTGATGTTTCTCACTTGTAATTGCTCTTGCCTTAATATGAAATTGAAACATATTTTTTCTCCTTTTCAGCTTAACAAACGCATTCTAATGGATAACGAGTACTCAACGGATGATTCTCTAAGTAGTTATGAGTTTAGCGAGGATGAGTATGTTCCCAAATCTAATGAGGTTAGTGAGGAAAGTGAGACTTCATCAGAAGATGACCAGCAGCTCACAACTAAAACTAAGGTGAAGTCCAGAAAAATTGACTTAAATAAAAGAAGAGCTTTGGCCTATAGCTCTCTGGGAGCTGATGTCCCACAATCTTCAAGTGGTTCCGACAGAAAAGCACCTTCACCCAAATCCAGAAAAGTTGACTCAAATAAAGCAGCTTTGGCGTCCTCTAGCACCCTGGACACTGATGACCCACAATCGTCTTCAAGCGGTTCCAATGTGAAGGTCCTGACCTTACAAAAGAAGGTCGATGGTAGTAGAATGTATACAAAAATGTATTTCTGCCTTTTTTGTTTCAAGCCCTATCAAAAGATGGCGCGTCACTTGGAAGCAAAACATAGCCATGAACCTGAAGTGGCGAGGGCAATAGAAAATCCCCTGAGATCAAAGGAGCGAAGAGTGCAACTGGATTTGCTGAGGAATCGAGGTAACTGGGTCCATAACAACAATGTGCTGAAAGAGGGGAGAGGAACATTGGTACCCCGGCAACAGTCAAAGATACCGGTTAAGGAGATGGACTACATGCACTGTGTAAATTGCCACGGTTATTTTAAAAGAAAGACACTATGGAGGCACATGAAGACATGTGCCCTAAACTTGAGTGTGCAAAAGCTAAAGCCGGGAAAAACAAGGGTCCAGGCGCTTTGTGGATATGCACAACCAGTTCCCAATGGAGTGAAGGAGAAATTTTGGGAACTGGTTTTAGGAATGAACCAGGATGGCATAACGGCAGCTGTAAGAAAAGAAACCGCAATTTTAAAGTTTGGGGAACACCTGTACAATAAGCATGGCCACGATGTAACAAAGCATGACTACATACGGCAAAAGATGAGAGAGACCGGGCGATTACTTGTACAAGGCAGGAAAAATGGAAAACTGCAAGAAATGTTAGATTTCTTTACTCCAGCTAATTTTCCAGATGTTGTTGAAGCTGTCAAGGATGTGGCAGGCTTCAATACAGAAACAAACAAATTCAAAACACCATCCTTGGCTCTTAAGTTAGGTCACAACCTAAAGAAAATAGCCAATATAATTGAGTGTGACGGACGGATTGCTGGACATGAAGATATGATTAAAAATGCGCAGGTTTTCAAACAAATTTGTGACACTAAATGGAGTGAGTGCATTTCCTCACAGGCTCTGAGAACATTAAATGAGGAAAAGTGGAATGTACCTCAGCTCCTTCCTTTCACAGAAGATGTCAAAAAAATGCACCACTACCTTGAGCTCCAAAAAAACGAGTGTCTAACAAATCTCAGACAATTTCCGAATAAAAAGCACTGGGGGGAACTTGCTAAAGTCACACTTTGTGAAATCATCGTGTTCAACAGAAGAAGAGCTGGAGAAGTTTCAAAAATGCCCCTTAGTGCTTTCATATTGAGCACTTCTCCAGCCAATCCTGACGTAGAGTTAGCCCTTTCTGAACTGGAGAAGCAGCTCTGCAAACACTTCAAACGGCTGGAAATCAAAGGGAAACGAGGACGGAAGGTACCCATTCTGCTTTCACCGGACATGCAGACCTCTATGGCATTGCTGGTCCAAACAAGGCGTGAATGTCAGGTGCCTGATGAAAACCCCTTTTTTTTTGGAAGACCTGAGGCTGCAAGTGATTTCAGGGGATCCGATGTGATCCGTCAAGTAGCACAGAGCTGTGGGGCAAAGAATCCTGAAACGCTGTCGTCCACCAAACTGCGAAAGCACATGGCCACCATGTCCAGGGTCCTGAATCTCAAGGACAACGAAATGGATGACCTCGATGGTGAGAGGCAAGACTATCGACTTTGAGGGGAGGCTCTCAGCAAGACTAACTTGAACAGGGAAAAATGTCTTTAGAAGACATGAGGCTCATGGTGAGAAGAAATTTAGGATTAGGCTTTCTGATTACACATTTTGTATGCACATTAGGGCTGCTTCTGTGAATTTAACTGTATAACATCCTATTAAATACACTAATATATGTACCTGCTTGTTGTGTTCGTCAGAGGAATTGCATGTGGACAATGAATCCGACAGTGAAGATGAGGACGACACGACCGGGAAGAATACAACACCTTCCACTTCACCTGCGCCTTCCTCCTCACAATCATCCGGTATGGAGGGCACTTTTCAGGGAGTAATTGTGGTCTTATCTATATCTGTCTGTCTTATCCTTCAACCGGATGTAAAAATAGTTTACAATTGATTCTTTCTTTACAGACTCGCACTTTAAGGTGAACAAGAAATCAAGTAATGCCATTGGACAAATTGGTGCTCGTCCAGCCCAAGGTAATTTATAGACTAATAGGATTACAGGATATACAGACTATTGGGAGGAGTTCAAATTGTGTAAAATAGGTCATAGTATGCAAATTGTATGGAAAGGTCTCCCTACATAGACTTTGGGCCATCTTTAATATTTCTCTAATTTACATAAAGCCTCTATCTCTTCATTTATACATGTTTGCAGGTGGATTGGAGGATGGTTTGGAAGAAAAGGAGCCGCTGCAGGAGGTCACAGCACGACCAAAAGCTAAAGGTAAACTGTGAAGTTCTTCAATAGAAAAACCTCTTGTTACTTGACCCTCATTAACTGTCTAACCTGCTCATATGTCTAACTTCTGCTCATATGTCTAACTTCTGCTCCTATGTCTAACTTCTACTCATATGTCTAACCTGCTCCTATGTCTAACCTGCTCATATGTCTAACCTGCTCCTATGTCTAACCTGCTCCTATGTCTAACCTGCTCATATGTCTAACCTGCTCCTATGTCTAACCTGCTCCTATGTCTAACCTGCTCATATGTCTAACCTCTGCTCCTATGTCTAACCTCTGCTCCTATGTCTAACCTCTGCTCATATGTCTAACCTGCTCCTCTATGTCTAACCTGCTCTATGTCTAACCTGCTTCTATGTCTAACCTGCTCCTATGTCTAAACCTGCTCCTATGTCTAACCTGCTCATATGTCTAACCTCTGCTCATATGTCTAACTCTCTGTCTCTCACTCACCAACAACAGAGATGGGATGAGGCAGTTCAGGTGGCTCATGCCTGAACTATTGGACATAATCTGTTCAGTGGTAGCGGGAAACCGGTTGTATCCAGGAGGATAATCACTACGCATGACACGGGGAGAACATGCAAACTCCACTAAGATAAGCCTGGTCCGAACGGGATTAGAACACCAGGACCTTCTTGCTGAGAGGCGATGAGGAGTGCTTTCACTCAGCCACCGTGCCGTCTCATTGATAGCCAACAGACTGAAGCATGGCTCCCTCAGCACTACACTTTGAACTGGTGAGTTAGTTTTATAAAATGGCAATTTTTTTTACATTTGATTCACATTTGTTTTAATTGAAAATACTTTAAAACTTAATGATTAACCTTTGTTAATTTACAGATCTGATATAAAGTACTAAAATCCCTCCATTTATCATAACATAGAAACCTTCTTAGATAATAGATCAACATTCATTAATACATATAATGTGATGTACCAACATGATCTTCTGTCTTACCAGGATGTGGCAATCCTGATGGCGTCAGTAAACAAAGATATAGTCTGAGTTCTGGAGCAGCTGCAGCTTTCAAGATGAATCCCTAGTGTGAGGATAGAAAACATGGGCCACCTCATAACCCAAACATGGCAAGATGTGTCTGTGCTGGAGTCTAATTAATGCAGACTTGAAGCCTGTTTGCTGACTTCCCCCCCACTGACATACTTTCTGGTTGAGATGTATGTCACAGTGTCCTCAATAACTGTCCAGTGCTGGAGCTCATCCAAGGTGAACTGTGAGCACCATAGTCAGAAGACACTGAAAATCACAACAAAGTTCAAGACCAACACGAGACGGTGTTGGTTGATAAAATACTGCTCTCCTTAATATACAAGTCTTCTTAGGAAAGCAACCATGTGGATCCAAGACACAGAGGCAGTTTGGAGGATTTAGATAGGTATTTTGCAGGACACCAGGAAGAGTTGTTGAGGAGCTGACTTAAGATGGAGGATGGAGATGCACAAGAAGCGGGTACAAGCACAGTGCAGCTGCTAGAGATGGGAGCCAGCAGAAGTGGCGGAACTGAGGCCTTCAGGTGACTTTTAAAAGAAAAACATTGAGGTGATCGCTTCAATAGCAGGAGAGTTTTCTAAGTGTGCACAACATCAACATGAGGCTGAACAGTGATTGGGTGAACTAAGAAAACCAGGACACTAAACTAAGTAATCTGCAGGGAAAGAAGAATTGAGTGGCATATCTGTTCCCTTGGTTTGGTGGCTGTGATAACCAATAAAGGTTTACCTAATCTCCAAAAAAAATTCATGTGATTTGTGACCACAAGCACGGTCAGAATACGACTTGTTCAGCTCAGCAGGGAACAAAGAGGACCCCTGAGAGGTCCTTAAATCCCCACAAGGTTAACTTGTTGGTTTAAGGACCTTCAGCAGGGAAACTAGAGACCCTGAGAGGTCCTTTAAACCACACAAGGTTTACTTGTGGTTTTAAGGACCTCTCTGCAGGGAAATAGAGACCACTGAGAGGTCTATAAACCACACAAGTGTAACATTTGGTTTAAGGATCCTATCAGCAGGGAACATAGATGACCATGAGTGGTCCTTAAACCACACAAGGTTAATCATGGTGGTTTAAGGACCTCTCAGCAGGGACATAGAGACACCTGTGAGAGGTCCTTAAACCACAACAAGGTTAACATGTTTGTTTAAGGACCCTCTCCGCTGGGACAAAGAGACCCTGGAGAGGTCCTTAAACCACACAAGGTTAAACTTTGTCGGTTTATAGGACTCTCAGCAGGGAACATAGTGACACCTGAAGAGGTCCTTAATCCTATCTAGGTCTAAATGTTGGTTGAAGGACCTCTCAGAGGGAACATAGTAGACCCCTGAGAGGTGTTTTTTTTTTTTTTTACAGTATTTTTCATCCACCACCCCCCCAACCCATTTGCTGTTTTTTTTTCTTTTTTGCCTTAAATCCACAACAAGGTTAACATGTTTGTTTTACCTCGCTCGCCCAAAAGTGCTAAAATATTATTTCTGAACAAGGCTAATTTACGTTTATACATTTTGCTAGTGAAAATAATTGTTTATGTATTCTTAATTTTTCTTAGGAAGGCACCATGTCTTGGTGGCTGGTTTCATAATTCTGATTTCTTTAAGACTCTTTAAAATTTTTTGTGTGCTAACCTCAATACAGTTTGTTTATTTGAAAAAAAAAAGCACTTTAATATGTTCTTGTTTTGATACCTCAATGTATTTCTGTTTATATATTTTTTAAGCCACTTTAAAGTATTGTTCCTGTTGTGCTAACTCCCAACTATTGTTCTTTTTCTGGTGTATTTATACAATTGTTTTACGGTATTTTTTTAATTCTTGCTATTACAAATCGACCGTGTAAAGACTTTATCGTGTATCGAGATATTTTAAGAAAGACATTTAGGCCAGATCAAAATAAAATACGTGAACTGCCTACACTCGCGTGTTTAACGCAACGCATTATGGGAGATTATTCACTGCACAGAACGGCGAGGACCAGAGATGACCAAAATACAGGCGACCTTTCCCATAGATCATATGAGAGTTCCAGGGACTTCGCTATTCTTTCTAGCACCCTTCCCGTCTCAAAGCGCACTGAGCAACATAACCATTCATTTGATAGGGCGCCATCTTGGATCGCCGGGGCATGTCTTCTGTCCCTCTTACATGCGAGCGCGCTATCTCCCGCACAACAACATCACACACCATACACACACACACACACACACACACAGGATAGGTTTAGAGTTCTTCTTCTCTATCCCCTTTTTCCAATGTTTCAATAAGTTTTGCCTTCATCCATCGGCGAAGTTCCTCAATGCTTCAATATGCTGTGCTTTGCACTGATCATAGCCACAGCTCATTCATAATCCAAACACGCTTCTTCTATTTATAACTATATCGGACTGCTGTTGACCTCTAATGGCGCGGGAGAGGCGAGTTGGCGTCCGATAACAGGTGTATGACGCGCTAAATAAGTATAAGAAAACAAACGAAGAGGCTGGATTTCATAATTAATCCGGGCTGCGGGTCACAGGCCAAACACCACATGCACGCACTCACTCGCAGACTGCCCTCTCACAACACACACACAGGCGCTCTCACGCACACGCACACTTGTACGCGTCAACAACATGACTCCTCCATCAGCCAAACATTTCATTTTATTACACTATGCCCAAAGTGTCTCCTACAACAAAACATAGCAGGCTGATACGCCAGCCAGATGTGCTGCTTGCCTGACAGCCGGTCTTGACCATCTAGTCTTTTTTATGGTCGTCGACGGTCTGCTAGCCAACAGCGCGATGAGCGTCAACGGAGGACGCGCCGGTGGAGTCCAGCCTCAGTTTTAGTCCTCCGAGACCCGCGGCTCTGCCGTCCTGTCTCCTCCACTGAGCGCCAGTGTGTGCGTGCGTGTGTGTTTGGGCTGTGACGCAGCGATTATTATGATCCAGCATCCTTCGTTTGTTTTATATACTTATTTTAGCGCGTCATACACTTTTATCGGACCCTAACTCGCCTCTCGCGGCTTTAGGCAACCAAGCAGCCGATATAGTTTTATATAGAGAAGCGGTGTGTGATTTGTAATGAGCTGTGGCTATGATCAGTGCAAAGCACGCATTTGACGAATTGAGGATCGTCGCGATGGATGAAGCAAAAAACTTATGATAGCAATTGGAAAAAGGGGAGAGAGAAAGAACTCTAACATTATCCTGTGTGTGTGTGTGTGTGTGTGTGTGTGTGTGTGTGGCTGTGTGTGCGGAGAGAGCGCTCGCAGGTAGAGGGGTCACAGAGCTAAGCCCCGGCGATTCAAGTGGCGACCCTATTCAAATGTATGGTTGTGCTCAGTGGCGCTTTGTGACGGCCATGGGGGCTTGAAAGATTAGCGGAAGTCGCCAGGAACTCTCAAAAGATCGTTATGAGGACTAGTCGCCTGTATTTGGCATCGTCTGGTACTCCCGGTTCTGTGCAGTGTTTTATCTCCATATATGCGTTGAGGTATTACAAGCGTGTGTAGGCCTGTCACGTATTTTTTTTTGACCGGCCATAAAGTTCTTCTTAAATTAACTCGATAAACTATAATGTATTTTCACGGCGTTTTTTTATTGCAAAATTAAAAAATACAGTAAATCAATTGTATAATAACCAGAAAAAGAACATTATTGGAGTTGCTAAACAGGAACAATATTAAAGTGCTTAATAAAAAATATATAAACAGAAATTGCTTTGATGGTATCAAAAAACAAGAACATGTTAAGTGCTTTTTTTTTTTTCAAATTAACAAACTGTATTGAGGTAGCACAACAGAAAATTTTATAAGTGTCTTAAAGAAATCAAATGTTTACCAGCCACCAGACATGCGTGCCTTCCTAAGAAATTATGAATTCAATAACAATATTTTCACTTGACAAGGTATTAAACGTATATCTGCCTTGTTCAGAATAATTGTTTTAGCAATTGCGAGCGAGGAAAACAAACTTGTATCTTGTGGGGTTAATAAGGCTAGATCACCTCTCTAGGGGTCTCTATGTTCCCTGCTGAGAGTGTCCTTAAACAACATAGTTAAATCGTTGTGGTTTAAGACCTCTCAGGGGTCACTATGTTTCATTGCTGTGAGGTCCTTTAACCAAACATGTTAACCTTGTGTGGTTTAAGGACCATCTCAGGGGTCTCTTTGTTTCCCTGGCTCTGAGAGGTCCTTAAACAAATTGTTAAACCTGTGTGGTTTAAGGGACATCTCAGGGGTCTCTATGTTCCCTGCTGAGAGGTCTTAAACCTACATGTTAAACATTGTGTGGTTTAAGGACTCTCAGGGTCTCTATGTTCCCTGACTGACGATGTCCTTAAACACTACTTGTTATCCTTGTGTGGTTTAAGGACTCTCAGGGGTCTCTATGTTCCCTGCTGAGAGGTCCTTAAACCTAACATGTTTACCTTGTGTGGTTTAAGGACTCTACAGGGGTTCTTTGTTCCCTGCTGTGAGGTCCTTAAACCATAACTTGTTAACCTTGTGTGGTTTAAAGACCTTCAGGGGTCTCTTTGTTCCCTTGCTGTGATGAACATTCGTTCTGAACTCGTGCTTTGTGGCACTATGCACAAGTTATTTTTTTGGAGTTAAGGAAACCTTTTTTGGTTATCACGCCACCAAACCCAGGGATCCAGATGATGCATCTAGTGCTTCTTCCCTGCAGATATTTGTTAGTTCCTGGTTTGCTTGTTCTCTCACTGGTACAGCCTTGCATGTGTTTGTGTCACTCGTTGAACTCTCCTGATTGTTGGAGATCACTCAATGTTTTTCTTTTAGACTACCTGAAGGCCCTCTCCAACGGCCCTCCTCCCCCCCCCCCACCCCATTGTTCAGCCACTATGCTGTCTCCTCTCTGCAGCTGCATCTTATGTATCCCGCTTTTTGCATCTCCTCCTCCATACTCCCTAGCAGCTCTCAACAGCTCTTCCTTGGTGTCCTGGCAAATACTCTAATATCCTCCCAAACTGCCTTGTGTCTGGATACACATTGGTTGCATTTCTTAGAAGACTTTGTATATTTTGGAGATCAGTATTTATCATACCAACACCGTGCTCGTGTTGGTCTTGATCTTTGTTGTGAGGTCAGTGTTCTCATGGACTGGTGCTAAACAGTTCACCTTTGTGAGCTCCAGCTATGGCTTTATTGAGGACACTGTGACATCTTCTCACCAGAAAGTATGTCAGTGAAGGTCAGCATCAAGGCCTGCTAAGGCTGCATTTATTGACTCTCAGCACCAGACACATCTTGCCATGTTGGGTGAGGTGGCAATGTTTCTTTCCTCCACTAGGATTCTTATATAGCTGGCAGGCTGCTCCAAGTATCTGGTCTATCATCCTTTTGTTTAATTGCCCCATCATGGTGCCAATCTGTAAGGACAGAAAGCATGTTGTACATCCAATTATATGTAGTAATGAATTTGATCTATTTATCTTAAGGAAGTTCTGTTGTTATATAATGGAGGTTGACTGTATACTTTTTATGAGCTGTAAATTAGACAAATGTAATATTTAGTTTTATAGTATTTCAATTTAAAACATTGTGTTTCAAATGTTAATATAAATTGCCATTATAAAACTTACTCACCAGTCCAAGTGTGTGCTGAGGGAGGCCGCTTCAGTCTGTGCCTTCATGAGACGGACACGGTGGCCTGAGTGGTTGCACATCTCGCCTCTCTGCAGAAGGTCCTGGGGTTCGAATCCCTGTCGGACCAGGCCTTTCTGAGTGGAGTTTGACTTGTTCTCCCCGTGTATGGTGTTTCCTCCGGTATCCGGTTTCCCCTACCACTAAAATATGTCCAATTGTTCTGGTATGTGCCTCCTGTACTGGCCCCTCCCCATCCTCTGTGTGAGTGAGAGACTTGCCAAATAAAACTTAACAATTTGTAACCGCTTTGAGACTCATGATCTGCAGTGAAAAGGCGGTATATATATAAAGATTACTTAAATGAGATCCCTCCATCTTTATCCAGCTCACGTTGAGATGGTCACAAGATTCCTTCAGAGTCCACACGCACGCGGAGTGCGTTTTTTTCTGCGTTATGGCATTTGTGTTAGCCCAAATGCGTTGTGGCACAAAACAATTGAGCCACGGCAGCCAAGATTGCTGTATTGCTGCCACAATATTAGCCACCAGTGTTCAGTAGTAATGACGGTGTTTCTTCCTGCAGTCCCCATTCATCAGTTCCCCCCCAACCCCCACCCCCCCCCCATGCATTTAATGTTTTCAGCCAGGACTGCAGCAAGTGTGGTTCTCAGGCACATAATCTAGTTTCTAAACATTTCGAGTGCTTAAGACCCATTACCTCGTATGTAATGCACTGTGAGGCTCATATTTTGGGGTCATGTTAGAGCTGGTCCACATATCTGTCTGTTGCGGAGAAGAATGTACTGTTTTATGTCATTCAGAACACCCCTTTTGACTTTGTTTACAACGCAGGTATTGGCAGTTTCGTACATGTACGTCTTTTTTGGTAACTAGTATTGTTTTTCAATGTCCCGCGATGTCTCTAAACGAGGGTGTATCCACACAGTGTTAAATGGCAACATCTCTTTAGCGATGTTGTGTGTTACGTCTGTTTGTGAGGTGACGCCATTTTACGCTATCACGTTTATTCTTTTGTCACTGGGCCAAACCTAATCTTTACGATAGGCTGTCTAATCGAGATGTCATCTGCCGTTCAATAGCTGCCTTTTCTCCAGCTGTGTCATACACACTTGGGTGGTTATGCTTCAGATGCGTTTGAGGTTTGTGGTGTTTCAGTCTTTGTTTGCTGACAACTTTTTTGCATAAACGACGAACTTACCGGCTGATTCAGATTGCTGGGCTCCCACGTTCGTTCGGCTTGTAGCGAAATGTTCCCATACTGCGGCTGTTGATTCGGGCTTCTTGATCACTGTGGCTTGTTTCGCCGCCATTTGATTTGAACTGACGTTTCCATTGCACTGCCTTCTAGCACGCACGGGTGGTACTAGAGTTTACGTCCACTTCCGGCTCTTTGTCCAGCTAGCTCCTCGCGCTTTGGCTTGGGCGATGACGTAAGGAGTGATAAGCTGGCGACTCGCAAATGCGCTGCGCACATTTATCGAGTCTCAAACGTTATTGTGATGTTTATATTTATCGTATAACGATTAATGAAATAGTAATTATCGTGACAGGCTACGTTGGCCGGAGTTGCCATTGCTGGAGGCTGTGGAGCCACTTACTTTCATCTACCTCTTGGAGATACGGACGACGGTTTCGTCCAAACAGGTCGTTTCTTATCCGTCTCGTTATTCAATGAGGGTGAATGGATGTGGCCTCTCACTGCACTCCACATCGGATTCCATCAACGGAGGGTGCTAAGGAACGCGGACGGACGAAATAGAAACAATCCTTTTGTGGTCCGTCGACGCGTGTTGGGGTCCGTTTTCCATTTGGACAATACAATGAATAATACTTTATTTTAATATATTTACAACATATTAAACATGTATTGTTATATGCTGTAGTCATGTTATATAGTGTTTGTTAATAGTCAATGATTATTATACAATCGGGTAATTTTGTTCATGTATTAATTTAAATAATTGTTCTGATCGTACATCTACCATTTTTCTTTAGCAGTAATGTTAATCATTTACGACACTCGCTATTTTTTCTCTTGCTCTGTCCCTTGGTACACTTGCTCTCGTCCCCGTGGTCCTACTTGATCTCGTCCTTGGACCAACTTGCTGTGTTCCCTTGGACACTTGGCTCTGTCCCCTGGACAATTGCTGTGGTCCCCCTTGAGACACTTGCTCTGTCCCCTTGGACACTTGCTCTGTCCCTTGGTACACTTGCTCTGTCCTTGGACACTTGCTGTTGTCCTTGGACACGTGCTGTGTCACCTTGGACACTTGCTCTGTCCCCCTTGGACTCTTAGCTGTGTCCATTGCTCTCTCTCACCGCTGTGCGCTCCCATCACACACTATCAAACACACATTTACCCACTGAGCATAATTGACCACTTATGAGAGACAGATCTCCACACTGGTTATGTTGGAGTTTCTTTTCTCTCTCCCATTTTCCATTGCTTTCTATTAAGTGTCAGGACCACTAGTCACGTTACGGACGTGGACAGGACAGCAGCCAACGCGCGTCTACGGAGACGGCCCGTGGAGTCTAGACCTCACCGTGCCATACCTCCAAAAGGCACACGTCACTGTAGTGGAGATAGAGCGTACAGAAAGGGTTTCAGATCCTTCTCTGTAATCCCGAGAAAGGCTCCTCTGACTGATATGATAGGCTGTTGGATGTTACCATCTGTTTTCATTAAATGGGTCAGACAATAGTTCTAGCACAGTTCATTTGTTAATCTTTATGTGTTTTCTTCTCAGTTCAGAGGGTTATTCTTGCTTAAAGAGAGCCATTAATTGGCTTCGGTTTCACATTGTTTCGTGTTATTGGGCTAATTGTTATAAACAACTGTTAAAAATATTTACATTTCTAATGATGTACATGTTAAAGTTGTATTGCTTATTGCTATAATTTCTCAATTTATTTTTTGTAACAATTGCAAGGGCCTTCTTGTCTTTTGTTGTTGGGGTTTTGGGGCTATTCTATAAATATCTTAAATATACCTTTTTATGACTGGACAGTTTTGTATTTATCACTAAATTTGCATAGACTGCTGACATAAAAAAATGTGTTTATTGAAAGTAGCTTCTATATAAGCCAAACTACTTTTGGACGAATTTTGTAAACTTTGCTTGCTGCTTTTTTATGGGTCGGTAGTTCTGTAAAGTGAAGCTGTAATTCTATTGAAGAGTAGCTAGATAACTGATAATAAAGTGCTTGCCATCATGGTAGTTTATGTAGTCACATGTGAGTGCTAGCTGCTAACAGGGACTGCGAGGCGTTTTTGGTGTGGATATGGAGAGACCATGAGGATTTTGTGTTTTCTTTTCTTTTATTCAGTATGGCAAACGCATTTCTTGTTATTATTAGCGGGTAATTATGCTACTTTGTGTATTCTTGTGTTCTCTTTTGGTCTTGTACTGTATATGCACTGTGTTAGGATGGGTTCAGTCTCGCGCCTAGCGTTGGAGGTGGGGACTGCGAGCGTGTGATAGGGAGAGACCAGTGGGATTTGTTTTTTATGTTTTTTTTTACAGAACTTGCAGTATAAAGTCATCAGTGATCCTAATTGTGTTCGTCGTGGTGCTTAATCAGCCAGCGCAACCCTATGTCAAGACTGTATCAATTTCCCTATTTTGTTTCTATAAGCTCATTGTATGACGTCCTAGGTCATTATCTGTCATAGCACATGAACAGACCCAGGACTGAGGCGTAGACCCAGGATGAGGACTGTAGACCAGGAATTAGGTGCAGACCAGTGACTGAGGCTGCAGACCCAGGACTGAGGCTGTAGATCACAGGATGAGCTGTAGACCAGGACTGAGGCTGGAGACCCAGGACTGAGGCGTAGAACCCAGGAATGAGGCTGTTGAACCAGGACTGTGGGCTGTAGGACCCAGGGAAAGAGGATGCAGAACCTGGATATGAAGGCTTGGCTGAAGACCCAAGGACTGAGGCTGCAGACCCAGGACTGAGGCTGTAGACCCAGGATGACGGCTATAGACCCTGGACTGAGGCTGTTGACCAAGGATGAGGTTGTAAGAAGTGGCTCCTATTCGGGTGGGGGTGTTAGCCCATGGGTCGGGAGAAACCAGCTTTAATTGCAGATCGTTGTTGATGTTGAAAGTGATCAATATCATTTCTCACTTCTACACCATCATACATATTGAATTATTCTGACGTTGTAGTGTTTGTTGACAGATCTACATAGTCCATTACAGAATGGGGTTCACCTGTGATCTGTGGGAAAGACCTGCAGCTCTGCTTCGCTCTAAGAGACACCAAGAACTCACACTGGAGGAAAACCATTACGAGTGTGATCTGTGCTGGAACATGTTTTACTACAAAACAAATCTCTAGGTCCACAACAGAATCCACACTGGAGAAAAAAACCTTCAGCTGCAACGATTGTGATCAGAGTTTAGACTAGAGGGTACTCTCATAAGGTCCATCAGTGGATTACAACACAGAGAGAATCATTTGAGTGTGACAGTGTAGATAAAACATTTGAGGACTCCATATTCAGGCTGCTCTACTACTCAGCATGTCCACAACAGGAAGAGAGACCTCACCAATGTGTACAGTGTGAAGACTTTTACATGTTTATCCATAACCTCACTGTCCCACCTTCAGAATCCACACTGGAGATAAACCATTCGTCTGTGGAGACTGTGCGGAAGACGTTTATTAAGGCTTCACACACTACAATGCACAT
Organism: Knipowitschia caucasica; assembly: GCA_964034765.1. Taxonomy (NCBI): domain Eukaryota; kingdom Metazoa; phylum Chordata; class Actinopteri; order Gobiiformes; family Gobiidae; genus Knipowitschia; species Knipowitschia caucasica. The sequence goes on from OZ035841.1 coordinate 3,626,433, forward strand.
GAGAGAATCCCAATGGAGAGAAATCCCTTCAGCTGCGACGATGGTGTCAGAGTTTTTCTCGGGAGTGTCATTCAAAGTGCATCAGAGATTCTCATGAGAAAAGCCTTTTGCATGTGATCTACGCTGTGCTAACTTTTAAGACAGCAACAGAGCGCACACGTTCACCATCGGAGCCCACTGGAGAGAAGCGTCGAGTGTGACCAGTGTGAAAACATGTTTAACGGTAAGAGGAAATCTTAACCAGCACAAATAGAATCCACACTGGATGAGAAACCCTTAGCTGCGTCGTTGTGGTCAGAGTTTTTCTATTGTGTGGTCATCTCAAAGTGCATCAGAGGATCACAATGGAGAGAAACCTATTTGTCTGTGAAAAGTGCGAACAGTACTTTTACTAATGGTTTCATCTCTTACTTAAACACATTAAAACTGTATGAGAAGCGGGTCTGAAGCATATGGACCAATGAAGCAGACAGAGTGATGGCTGCATCCTGTGAATCCCAGAGTCAGGGAATCTACAGGGTACTCATTCAGTCTTACTCCTGGTTTGGGAAAGATCAATTCTGTTCAGGGTTGCATTTTATGTTGTCTTTTCCTGTTCTTAAGGCGCGTTCAGACAAAAGCTTCAAAAAGCTTTTGACGCGCTTCAACTGACGCCGGGATAGTTTTGTCCCTTTTGGTGCTTGAGCTTTTGACGCGAGTGACGAGCTTGTCGCCGGTGGGAGGAGCTCTATGTTGCCTGTAGTCTGGACTGCGGTGGATTTTTCAATAGAGCAGCGAGCTTTATTTGTTATATAAGCAAAGATATACGTTGTTGTAGGGGCTATCACAACAATGCTTCTGGGTTCACCACAGTCTTGAGAGGCTGCAGTGTTTTGCAAGAGTTCCGCATGTACTACCAGGGAGCTGCGTACGGTGGATGTTTCGCTTTCAGCCATGGTACTTCCGACATTCAACTAGACACAGTCTGAGTTATCATAACACGGAGCTCGCCTCTCACAGCCTCTCCCTGCTCTTCCCCGGCTCTCTCTCGCCCATCTCAGCTGCCTCTCCCGGGCTCTCGCCCGCGGAGCTGCCTGGCTTCTGAGCCAGGACTCATCGTCAGCTGTTCTTATTTTAAATAAATCTAAGTTTACTACACAGCATGTGTACATTTGATTTTGTTATCAGAATGTTTACTACTCATACAAATAATTAGTAGATAATTATACATTAATGACAAGAAACGCAGCTGCATGACTTCTCTTCTGACAGAGTCTGGACCTATGCTGCTGCTGCTCCTCGTCTTCATGATTGGTTTGATAAGCCCAAGGGGGGCCGTTGTCAATGCGTATAATGCTCATGCTGTGATCGCTTCGGCGTCAAGGGATTGTTTTGATTCACACGCGAGCGTTTTTTCGCGCGGCAATTGTCTCAAGTGGCGCGTTAGTACGCGCGACTCTTGAAGCTTTTGACGCGCGTCAAGTGAAGCCTGCCGGCTCTCGGCTTCACCTGACGCGCTTACACCATTCACTATCATGGAAAACCGACGCTTTTGACGCCGAACAGTGTGCAAAGATGAGTCTTTTGATAGGGCTTTGACGCGGGCTCTAATACCAATCAGGAGTCGACGGAGCCAGCTGCAGCAGCAGAGGGTCTGTCTCTGTCATGAAGAGATAAGTACATGCTGCTGCTGTTTTATTGTATTTATTGTTATGAGTTAATATTATTTGTTATGGTAGTAAACATTCTGGAGTAACAACATCATTGTACACATGCTGTGTAGTAAACGTAGTTTATTTAAAATAAGAAAACAGGCTTGACGATGAGTCTGCTATCGAGCATGGCAGTTCTCCGGGCGGGCGTGCAGCCGGGGAGAGGCAGGTGTGAGGGGTGGAGAGAGCCGTGGGAGCAGTCAGGGAGACGGCGGGGAGAGGCGAGCTCCGGGGGTTTGTGAAATCAGAATGTGGCGAGTGACATGCGGAGAAGTACCGCTGAAAGCGAAACTCCTCCGTACGCAGCTCATGGAGTAATTGACGGAAATCTCAGCAAACAACTGCAGCTCTCAAGTCTGTGGTGAAACCTAGATACATGTTTCTTTGTTAAGTCACCTACGACAAACGTTATTTTGCTTTTATATTATACAAAATAAAGGCTCGCTGTAATGAAAATCACACCGCTGTCTGACTACATGGCAACAGAGAAGCTCCCTACCACCGGTACGTCAGGGGGTCACTCGGCGTATAAGCTTCAAGAACCAAAAGGACAAAACTATCCCGGCGTCAGTGTGTTAGCGCGTCAAATGCTTTTGGAAGCTTTTGGCTCTGAACGCGCCTTAAGAAACAGTAACGTCAAAAAGGAAATGAAACACTGAACTGAATGGATTCTTTCCCCAAAACAGGTGTTAAGACTTGAAGTGAGATCTGTAGAGTCTGCCTCTGGGTTCACAGGTTGCAGGCCTAGCTCCGTCTCCCTTCCACTTGGTCCAGTTGCTTTCAGACCTGCTTCTCTACAGGTTTAATGTGTTTCAGTAGAGATGATACCATTAGTAAAAGACATTTCGACTTTCACAGACAAATGGTTTCTCCTCAGTGTGGATCTCTGTTGCACTTTGAGATGACCAATCAGAAAAAACTCTGACCACTATCGTTCGGCAGCTGTAGGGTTTCTCTCAGTGTGGTTCTTTTGTGCTGAGTTAAGATTTTCCTCTTTCGTTTAAACATGTACCACACTGGTCCACACTCGTACGGCTTCTCTCCAGTGTGGCTCGATGGTGACGTGTGACGCCTCTTGTTGCTGTTTTTAAAGCTTTTACTGCTTAGAAGTTCACATGCAATGGCTTTTCTCCAGTGTGGATCTATACTGTTGACACAATTTGTGATGATCACCATCCGAGAAAAACTCTCGAACTCAATCGTCGCAGCATGAAAGGATTTCTCTCCAGTGTTGGATTCTCTCTGTGCTTGGTAGTGTGAAGTCTGAGTAATCGTCTTCCCACAGTTCCACAGGACGAATGGTTTTATCTCCAGTGTGGATTTCTGTAGTGATCAGTGAGGTGAGATAAACCATGTAATGTCTTTCACAATGGTTCACTTTGGTTGTGGTCTCTCTCTGTGTGGACTTGCTGTTGTATGAGAGCAGCTGTTGGGTCCTAAATGTTTTTTCACACTGGTCACACTCAAATGTTTCTTCCTGTGTGGATCTCTGATGACACTTTGAGTGTACCTCTGTTATAAACTCTGATCACAATCGTTGAAGCTGAAGGGTTTTTTTCTTCCAGTGTGGATTCTGTTGTGGACCTGAGTTTTTGTTTTGTAGTAAAAACATGTTCCACACTGATCACACCTCGTTTGGTGTTCCTCCAGTGTGAGTTCCTGTGGTGTCTCTTTAGATCAGAAGCAGAGCTGCGGTCATTTCCTCACTGATCACCAGGTGAACCCCATTCTGTTAGATGGATCTTTTGTATGGATCGGCACATAAACAACAACAACGTCAGATATTCTAATATGTTTGATGGTGGTAGGAAGTGAGAAATGAGAGTGTTCTCTTTCAACATCATACATCGGTTCTGCAATTATAGCTGGTGCTCCCAGTCCATGGGCTACACCCCCCCACACTGTATAGGAGCCACTTCTACAACCTCAGGTCCTGGGTCCCTTCACCTCAGTCATGGGTCATAGTGCTCAGTCCATGGGGTATACCAAGCCTCAGTCCTGGGTCTGCAGCCTCAGTACATGGGTCTTGTCTGCTGCCTCAGTCCTGTGTCTGCGCCTCAGTCATGGGTTACTAGCCTCAGTCCTGGGTCTTTACAGCATCAGTCCTGGAGTCTACAGCATCAGTCCTGGGTCTACAGCCCGCACTCCTCAGTCCTGGGTCTAAGACTCAGTCAGGGGTCCTAACAGCCTCAGTCCTGGGTCTGCAGACTCAGTCCGGGGTCATGTCAGCCTCTGTCTGGGTTCTACAGCCTCAGTCCTGGGTTACAGCCTCGTCCTGGGTCTGTTCATGTGGCTATGAACCGATTTAAACTATGAACGTCTTACAATGAGCTTTTACGAACTGAATTAGGGTAAGCGTAAAGTCTGACATAGGGGTGCGCTGGCTGATTACGCACAACGACGTCACTTTTAGGATCACTGGTTGACAGTATCTGCCGTTCTGTATATAAATAAAAATAAAACACTCAAATCTCTGGTCTCTCCAGATCTCACGTCGCAGTCCCCTCCTCGCGCTAGGCGCAGACTGAACACAGCTAACACAGTGCATATACGAGTACAGGACCAAAAGAACTCAAGAATACATAAAGGTACCATATTACCGATAATAATATCTATATTGCGTGCCACTTAACTGTTTAAATGAAAGAAATACACAAATCCTCATGGTTATCAATATCCAGCGCGCAGTCCCCTGTAGCAGCTAGCTCTCTATGTGACTACAATTAACTACCTGTGATGGGCAAGCGTAAGTTTATGTATGCAGTTAGATAAGCTACATCTCCAATAAATCAGCTTCACTTTACAGAAGCTACACAATAAAAAAATGCAGCAAGCTAAGTTACAAAATTCTGTTCAAATGTAGTTTGCTATTAGAGATACATTTCAAGTAAATCATAACTGCAGTCTATGCATTTTCAGTGATAAATACTAAACTGTCGCAGTCAGAAAAAGGTTAAAATTTAGGATATTTATAGGAATAGCCCCTAAACACCAACAACAAAGACAAGAAGGCCCTTTGCATTTGTAAATAAAATAAATTGAGAAATTTTATAGCAATAAGCCTTTTACAATTAACATTGTACTTCATGAGAAATGTTTTTTAACTGTTGTTTATAACAATAGCCCAATAATCACGTAACACAATTGTGAATCGAGCCTATTAATGGCTCTATTTTAAGCAAGAATACCCTCTGAACTGAGAGAGAATATCACATAGTTTACAAATGAACTGTGTAGGAACTATGTTTGACCCGTTTTGAAAACAATGGTAACATCCTACAGCCTTTTTTCTGTAAGAGGAGCTTTCTCTGGGATTTACCTGAGTAGGATTCTTGAAAAAAACAGTTCTGTTCGCTCGTTCTCCATTAAAGTGACGCTGCTTTTGGTATGGTATGGCCAACGGTGGAGGTCTGGACTCCACCGGGCGCGTCTCCGTTGAAGCGCGTTGGCTCTGCTGTCCGTTCGGACCGTCCGTATTAAAACGGACTAGTGGTCTGAATTATTGAAAGCCAATTGGAAAAAATGGGAGAGAGAAAAGAACTACCAACATATCCAGTGTGAGTTCTGTCTCTCATAAGTGCAGTAGCTCTGTGGGTAATGATTTCCAACCCCCCCCTTCTGTGTGTGTGTGTTGTGGATGGGGGAGCGACACTGCCGTGAGGTGAGAGCAAGGGGACATCAGCAGTGTCCAAGAGGGGACAGAGCAAGTCGTCAAGGGACACAGCAAAGGTTGTTCACAAATGGGGACTCAGCCAAGTGTACCAACGGGGAACAGAGCTAGTGTCCCTAGGGGACAGAGCAAGTGTACAAGGGGACAGGATCATAGTGTCGCAAGGGGACCACGAGCAAGTGTACAGGGGGGACAGAGCATTGTGTCCAAAGGGGGACTCCAGCAAGTGGTCCAAGTCAATAGGGACAGAGCAAGTGTCCAAGGGGAACAGAGCAAGTGTCCAAGGGGACAGGCAAGACGATAAATTAGAGAGAGGTTGTTGTAAAGATTATACTTTACGCGGGAAAGGATAAATTGTAGATGTACGATATGGGGAAACAAATTATTTAAATTTATAATGAAAAAAATTACATCGTTTGTTAATAATCAATTGTCATTAACAATACCTTATTAAACCAGGACATACCTGCATATATCAATACATGTTTAATAATGTTGTAATTATATTCAATATATAATTATTCTTTGTATTTCCATGGTTATCGGGGTACCCAACACGCGTCGACGGACAAATAGGATTGTTTCTCATTTCGTCGTCCGCCGTCCGTTTGCCCCTACCGTTGATGGTATCCGGATGTTGGAGGCAGTGGAGCCAACTTTCCATTCACCCTCATGGTAAATACGAGCGGTGATGAAACGGGTACATGTTTGGACGGATCCGTCGTCCGTATATCATGAGGGTGATTGGAAGTGGCTCCACTGCCTCCGCATGCATCCGTCCATCGTAGGCCTTGTCACGATACTTTACTCCTATTTCGATTAATCGTTCGATATAATATAAACATGCAACAATAACGTTTTGAGACTCGATAAATGTGGAGTGAGCCGTTATGCGCATTTGCGTGCGCCTGCTATTACGCCTTACGTCATCGCCCCCAAGACGAAGCGCGAGGGAAGCTAGCGGACATAGATGCGTAGTGGACGTAAACTCGAGAGGCGTGCTTGAAGCTGTGCTTTGGAAACGTTCAGTTCATATACCAAATGGCGGTCGGTACAAGCACGATCAAGCATTGCCCGTTTCAACAGCGCAGTTATGGAAACATTTCGGCTACAAGCGAACGCACTTGGGGGAGAGCCCAGCTATCTGAATCAGCCCGGGTATGTTCGTCTTTGCAACAACAAGTTGTCGCTACAAAGACTGGAAACAACAAAAACCTCTAAAGCGCATCTGAAGCTATTAACCACCCAAGTGTGTATGACACTGCTGGGTAGTAATGGGCTGCGTATTGAAACAGGCAGGACCATCTCGTGGTGACAGGCCTTTTCGTTAGAAGCTTGTTTTGCCCAGGGCTGACAAAGTATATATAAATAAAACTAAAATAAAAAAAATAAAACGTTGGAGAGCGTAAAATGGCGCACCCTCACAAATCAGCGTAAACACACTTCTTCGCTAAAGAGATGTTGCCATTTAACACTGTTGGATAACCCGCGTTTAGAGACATGCTGCGGGACTTTGATAATACAATACGAGTTACCAAAAAAAGACGTACATGTCTGAAACTCCCATTCTATGCGTTTGTACAACAACAGTCAATAGTGGTGTTCTGAATGACTTTAAAACATGTACAATCTTTCGCGCAACGACAGTTTATGTGGTCCAGCTCTAAAAATGACCCATCTATGAGCTCACAGTGCAATTACATGACGGAGGATTGGTCTTTGCATCGTTATGTTTAGATAACAAGTATGTGCCTGAGAACCACACGGCTTGCTGTCCTGGCTGAAAAAATTAAAATGCATGGATGAAAAGGGGAACTGCAGGAGAAGTAAGACTCGGTTCAATTACTATGACATTGGTGATATATATTGTTGGGCGCAATAGCATTCTTGGGCTGGGGCCGTGGCTCAATTGTTTTGGCCACAATCTGCATCCCTTGGCTATCACTAATGCCTTAACGCAGAAAAAAGAACGCAGTCGCGTGCGTGTGACTCTGTAGGAATCTTGTGACCATCTTCAAACGTGAGCTGGATAAAGCAGGAGGGATCTCATTTAGTAATCTTTATTTTATATACCGCATGTTCACTGGCAGATCTGAGTCTAAGCGGTTTTACAATTGTTAATTTTTTTTTTGGGCATTTTTGTTCTTCTCAATCCACACAGAGATGGGGAGGGGCAGTACAGGAGGCACATGCCTGAACATATGGAAATATTTTTAGGTGGTAGGGTTAAACCGGAGTACCCGGAGGAAACCTGACGCCAGACACGGGGAGAACATGCAAAATCATCTCAGAAAGGCCTGGTCCCACGACCAGGCGGATTCGAACCCAGGACCTTCTTGCTGAGAGGCGATGGTGTACTATCCAACTCAGCACCGTTGTCCGTCTCATGTAGGAACAGACATGAAGGCTTGACTTCCCTCAGCACACACTTGTACTGGTGAGTTAAGTTTGTATAAATGGCAAATTTTTTTTAACATTTGATACACATTGTTTTATTGAAATACTTTAAAACTATTGATTAACTTGTCTATTTTACAGTCTGATATAAAGTTATAATTCCCTCCGATTATATAACATACGAACTTCTGTAGGTAATTAGTTATAATTCATTTCTACTATAATGTGATGTTACGAAACATGTTTCTGTCTTATCAGGTATGTTGGCACACCAGATGGGGCTTGTAATACAAAAGAGGATAGACAGCGTACTGGTGCAGCTGCCAGCTATCATATGATCTAGTGGAGGATTAGAACAATTGGCCACCTCATAACCAAACATGGCAAGATGTGTCTGTTGGAGTCAATAAATGCAGCCTTGAAGCCTGTTGCTGACTTCACTGACATACTTTCTGGTGAGAAGTTTGTCACTGTGTCCTCAATAATAGCCAGTGCTGGTGATCATCAAAGGTGTAATCTGTTTAGCACCAAGTCAGATGGCACTGACCTCAACAAACAAAGTTCAAGACCAACCGAGCACTGGTGTTGGTAGAATATATTCTGCTCTCCTTATATACAAAGTATTCTTAAGGAAAGCAACCATTGTGGGATCCAAGACACAGAGGCAGTTTGGAGGATTTAGAGGTATTGCAGGACCACCAAGGAAGCTGCTTGTTGAGGAGCTGCTTAAGATGGAGGTTGGAGATTGCACTAGTTGCGGGGGTAACATGCACAGTGCTAGCTGCAGAGATGGAGAAGCAGGAAGTGGCGGACAGAGGCCTTCAGGTGCTATAAAGAAAAACATTGTCGATGATCTCCTACAAAGCAGGAGAGTTAACGTGCTGTCATGTGACACAAAAACATGAGGCTGGTACCAGTGGAGAGAACAAGCAAAACCTAGAACTAAACAAAGTCTCTGCAGGTATGAAGCACTAGATGCATCATCTTGATCCTTGGTTTGGTGGCGTGATACCAAAAAGGTTTCCCTTAATCTCCAAAAAAATACTGTGATTTGTGACACAAGCACAGTTCTGAACGACTGTTCAGCACAGCAGGGGAACTGGGAACAGAGTCCCCTGATGAGGTCCTTAAACCACACAGTTACATGTTGGTTAAGCGACTCTCAGCTGGGAAACATAGGTGACCCCTGGAGGTCCTTAAACCACACAAGGTTAAATGTTGGTTTAAGGACATACTCAGCAAGGGATCTTAGAGACCCCTGGTGAGGTCCTTAAACCACACAAGGTTAAACACATCGTTGGTTAGGGACTCATCAGCAGGGAACATAGAGCTCCCTGAGAGGTCCTTAAACCAACCACAAGGTTAACATGTTGGTTTTAAGGACACCTCTCAGAAGGGAACATAGAGACCCTGAGAGGTCCTTAAACCACCACAAAGGTTAACATGTGTGTTTAAGGACTGCTCAGCAGGGTAACAAAGAGACCCTGAGAGGTCCGCTTAAACCACACAAGGTTATAATGTTGGTTTAAGCCCTCCAGCAGGAACATCGTGACCCTCTGAAGAGGCTACTTAAACCCACACTGGTTAACATGTTGTTTTAAGGACCTACTCAAGCAGGGATCATAGAGACCCCTGATGAGGTCTTGCCTTTAAACACTCAAGGTTAACATGTTTGTTTTCATCGTCGCATATTGCTAAAACTATTATTCTGAACAACTTGGCAATTTACGTTTTTAAATTTGTCAAGTGGAAATGAGTGTTTTGAATTTCATTAATTTCTTAGGAAGGCACCATGTCTGAGTGCTGGTTTAACATTCTTGATTTCTGTTAAGACTCTTTAAATTTTCTTGTTGTGCTACCTCATTCCAGTTTGTAATTTGAAAAAAATAAAGCACTTTAAAATGTGCTTGTTTGATACCTCAATGCTATTTCTGTTTATATATTTTTTAAGCACTTTAAAGTTATGTTCCTTGTTGTGCTTCCTCCTAATTATTGTTCTTTTTCTGGTGTATTGTATACTCAATTGTTTTACTGTATTTTTTTAATTCTTCAATAATATAATAAAAGCGGTGTAATGACATTATCGTTTTCGAGATAATTTAGAAGAAATTTTGGCCAGTCAAAAAATTAATATCGTGACAGGCACTACACACGCCTGTGTTTTAAAGCAAACGCATTTGGGAGATAATACACTTGCACAGAAACCGGGACGGACCAGACGATGCCCAAATACAGCGAGACTTTCCATAGATCTTTGAGAGTTCCCAGGCGACTTCGCTATTCTTTCAGCCCCCATGCCGTCACAAATCGCTATGAGCACACTTTCATTTGATTAGGGCGCCCTTCTTGGATCGCCGACGGGATTGCATCTGTCCCCTCTACCTGCGGGCGCTCTCTCGCACACTCACATCACACACACAACTCACACACACACACACACTCTCATCAGGATATGTTAGAGTTCTTTTCTCTCTCACCTTTTCCAATTGCTTTACAATAAGTTTTTTTCATCCATCGCGGACGTCCTCAGCTTCAATATGCTGTGCTTTGCACTGATCATAGCCCCGCTCATTTCAAATACAAACGCTTCCTTCTATTTAAATCTTTAGCGGCTGCCTGTTGCCTAAAGCCCAGCGGTGAGGCGAGTTGGGTCACGATAAAATGTATGACGCCTAAATAAGGTATAGAAAACAATACTCGAAGAGGCTGGATCTTAATAATCGCTGCGGTCACAGGCCCAAATAAACACATGCACGCACACACACGCGACCCTCCCACCTCACACAACACACCAGGCGCTCTCACGCACCACGCACACTAGTACGCCGACAACACATTGACTCTTACCTCCTTTTTCAGCCCACATTCATTGATTCAACACAATGCCCAAACGTTTTGTTCCTTACAAAATACAATGGCAGGCCGATAAACGTCAGCCAGTGCTGCTGCTGCTGCCAGCGCGGTTTGACACTAGTCTTTTTTATGGACGGTCCGACGGACAGCCACCATAAGCGCGTCCACGGAGACGCGCCACGGTGGAGTCCAGGCCTCGTTTAGTCCTCCGAGACCGCGGCTCTGAAAGTCCTGTCTCCCTCAACGCGCGCAAGTGTGTGCGTGCGTGTGTGTTTGGGCCTGTGACCGCAGCGGATTATTATGATCCAGCTCTTTTTCGGTTTGTTTTCTATACTTATTTAGCGGCGTCATACAATTTTATCGACCCAACCTCGCCTCTCGCGCTTTAGGCAACAGGCAGCCGCTATAGTTTTAATTGATGAAGGGTGTGTGATTTGAATGAGCTGTGGACTTGATCAGTGCAAAGCACGCTTATAATGAAGCATTGAGGACGTCGCGATTGATGAAGCAAAAACTTATTGAAAGCAATTGAAAAAGGGGAGAGAGAAAAGAACTCTAACTTATCCTGTGTGTGTGTGTGTGTGTGTGTGTGTGTGTGTGTGTGTGGTTGTGTGCGGAGAGTAGCGCCTCGAAGGTTAGCGGGGACAGAGCAAAGGCCCGGCGATCCAAGATGGACGCCCTATTACAAATGAATGTGTGCTCAGTGGGCTTTTGTGACGGCATGGGGGACGAAGATTAGCGGAAGTCGCCTGGAACTCTCAAAGATTCTATGGAAAGTCGCTGTTTTGGGCATCGTTCTGGTCCTCGGTTCTGTGCAGTGTTTTATCTCCCATTATTCTGCGTTGCGTTAAACACGCGTGTGTAGGCCTGTCACCGATTTTTTTTTTGACTGCCATAAATTTCCTATGTTTATTATCTCGATAACGATAGGTCTTTACACGGAGTTTTTATTGCAATGAATTAAAAAATCACAGTAAAAAATTGAGAAATAACCAGAAACAAGAACAATATTGGAGGTAGCAACTCACAGGAACTAATACTTTAAAGTGCATAAAAAATATATAATACAGAAAATAAGCATTGAAGTATCAAAACATGAACATTTTTAAGTGCTTTTTTTTTTTCAAATTAACAACACTGTATTGGGTGCAAAACAGTAAATTTAAAGTGTCTTAAAGAAATAAAATGTTTACACACAAGCCACCTGTCATGGTGCCTTCCTATCGAAATTATGAAATATCAAATACATTATTTCATTGACATAATGTTATAAAACGTAAATTGCCTTGTTCAGAATTAATAAGTTTTAGCAAATTGCGAGAGAGGAAACTAACATGTTATCCTTGTGTGGTTAAGGCAGACCTCTTCAGGGGTCTCTATGTTCCCTCTGAGAGTCACTTAAAATCCATCATGTTAACCTTGTGTGGTTTAAGGAACATATTCGGGGTCCAATTGGTTCCCTGCTGAGAGGTCCTTATTCATACCATGTTAACCTTGTGTGGTTTAAGGACCTTTCAGGGGTCTCTTTTGTTCCATGATGTAGTGGTCCTTAAACAAACATTGTTAACCTTGTGTGGTTTATTGGACCTCTCAGGGGGTCTCCCTATGTTCCCTGCTGAGAGGTCCTTAAACCTAACATGTTTACACCTTGTGTGGTTTAAGCGATCCTTCAGGGGTCTCTTTGTTCCTGATGAGAGGTCCTTAAACCAAACTTGTTAACCTTGTGTGGTTTTAAGGACCTCTCAGGGGTCTCTTTGTTCCCTGCTGTCGAGGTCCTTAATACCATCATGTTAAACATTGTGTGGTTTATGGACCTTTCAAGGTCTCTATGTTCCCTGCTGAGAGGTCCTTAAACCAAATGTTAACATTGTGTGGTTTAAGGAACTTCAGGGAAGTCTCTTTGTTTCCCTTGCTGTGCTGAACATTCGTTCTGAACTCGTGCTTGTGGCACAAATGCTCATGTATTTTTTGGGAGGATTAAGGGTAACCTTTTTTGGTATACACGCCACCAAACAAGGGATGATGAGGATTAGTGCGTCTTCGCAGTACTTTGATTAGTTCCTGGTTTTGCTGTTCTCTCACTGGTTACAGCCTAATGTGTTTGTGTTACTCACGTTGGAACTTAATGCTTTGTAGGTGTTACTCAATGTTTTTCTTTTAGCACATGATCGGCCTCTCCTGCGCTCCCCGGTGTTCTCCGCCACTCTGCGGTCTCCATCTCTGCAGCTGCTTGCTGGTACCCGCTTCTTGTGCTTCTCCATCCTCCATCTTAAGCAGCTCCTCAACAAGCTCTTCCTTGGTGTCATGGGGCATATTCCTCTAAATCCTCCTAAACTGCCTCATGTGTCTTGGATTCACAATGGGTTGACTTTCCTTAGATGACTTTGCTTTCATTAGGAGAGCAGTATTTATCTTACCTACACGTGCTCGTGTTGGTCTTGATCTTTGTTTGTGAGGTCAAGTGTCTTTGGACTTGGTGCTAAATAAAGTTCTACCTTTGATGAGCTCCGCACTGGCTTTATTGAGGAAACTGTGACATATATTTCTCACCAGAAAGTATGTCAGTGAGTCAGCATACAGGTTCAAGCATGCATTTATGACTCCAGCACAGGACACCTCTTGCCATGTAGGTTGAGGTGGCTATGTTTCTTCTCCACTAGGATTCTTCTGATGCTGGCAGCTGATCCAGTTTCTCTGTCTATCATCTTTTGTGGTTTACTGACATCTGGTGGCACATCCTGTAAGACAGAACGCTGTTGTACATCCACATTATATGTAGAATGAATTTGATTCTTATTTATTAAGAGTTCTATGTTATATAATGGAGGGATTTTATACTTTATATCGACTGTAAATTAGACAAAGTTAATCTTTTAGTTTTAAAGTTTTCAAGTAATACTATGTGTATCTAAATGTTAAAAAAAAATTGCCATTTATAAAAACTAACTCACCAGTAACCAAGTGTGTGCTGAGGGGAGGCCAGGCTTCAAGGTCTGGTGCCTTCATGAGACGGCTAGGATGCTGTGTGGGATTGACACTCTCGCCTCTCAGCAAGAAGGTCCTGGGTTCGTTCACGGTCGGACCAGGTCCCTTTCTGGGGAGTTTGCATGTTCTCCCCGTGTCTGAGTAGGTTTCCACCGGGTCTCCGGTTTCCACTTACCATAATAAAATTTTTTTTGTCAATAGTTCTGGCATGTGCATCCTGTATTGGCCCATAACCTATCTCTGTGTGGAGTGAGAGGACAAATGCACAAAAAAAAATTTACATATTGATAAAACAGCTCTTGAGACTCAGATCTGCCAGTGAAAAGGCAGGTATATAAATAAAGATTACTAAATGAGATCCCTCCTCTTTTTCCAGCTCTCGTTGTAGATGGTACAGATTCCTACAGAGTCCACAGCACGCGACGTGCGTTCTTTTTCTGCGTTTTAAGGCATTTGTGATAGCCAAATGCAGATTGTGGCCAAAACAATAGAGCCACGGCAGCCATAGATTGCGTTATTGCTGCCACAATATTAGCTCCATTGGTTCAGTTAGTAATGAACGAGAGTCTTATTTCCTGCAGTCCCATTCATCCAGTGCATTTAATGTTTCAGCCAGGACAGCAGCTGTGGGGTTCTCAGGCCTAATATCTTGATTCTAAACATTTCGAGTGCAGAAGACCAATCTCCGTAATGTAATGCACTGTGAGGTCATATATGGGTTCATGTGTAGAGCTGGACATATCTGTCGTTGCGGAGAAGAAATTGTACATGTTTGTATGTATTCAGACACACTTTTGACTTTGTTGTAAAACGCAGGAATGGCAGTTTCAGACAGGTATCGTCTTTTTTGTAAACTCGTATTGGTTTATCTAAGTCCCGCAGCATGTCTCTAAACAGCGGGTTTATCCACAGTGTTAAATGGCAACATCTCTTTAGCGATGTATTGTTACGTGTTTGTGAGGGTGCGACCATTTACGCTCTCTCGTTTATACGTTGGCACCTTGGGCAAAACAATCTTCTTACGAAAAGGTGTCTACCAGAGATGGTCCTGCCTGTTCAAATTGCTGCTTTTCTACCAGCGGTGCATACACACATTTGGTGTTATTGCTTTTCAGATGGCTTTTGTGGTTTGTGGTGTTTCCAGTCTTTGTTGCGACAACTTTTTTGCAAAGGATTATACCGGCATGTTTCAGAGTGCTGGGCTCCCACGTGCGTTCGGCTTGTAGCCGAAAATGTTCCCATACTGCGGCAGTTGAATCGGGGCTTCTTGATCGGGCTTGTTCCGCCGCCATTTGATTTGAACTGACGTTCCAAAAGCACTCGCTTCTAGCACGCTCTCGAGTTTACGTTCCAACTACGGCTCTATGTCCAGCTTGCGTCCTCGCGATTACGGCTTGGAGCGATGACGTAAGGCGATAGCTGGCGCATCGCAATATGCGAATGAGCTCATTTGAGTCTCCAAACGTTATTTGTGCTTGTTTATATTTATCGATCGATTTAATCGAAATAGTAATTATCGTGACAGGCCTACGTTGGTCGGATGCATTGCACGGAGGCAGTGGAGGCACACTTTCCATTCACCATCATGGAGATAGGACGAGGATCCAGTCCAAACAGGTCCGTTTCATATCCGTATCCGTTATTTCCATGAGGGGAATTGGAAGTGGCTTCCACTGCCTCCAACATCCGGATTCCATCAACGGAGGTGTGCAACGGACGCGGACGGACGAAATAGAAACAATCCTATTTATTACCGTCGACGCGTGTTGGGTCCCGTTCCAATTGGAAATACAATGAATAATATATATATTTTTTTATTCTTTATTTACTACATTATTATACATGTATTGATATATGCTGTAGTCTGGTTATAAGTGTTAGTTAATGACAATGATTATTAACAAAAGTGTAATTTTTTTCATGTTTTAATTTTATTAATTGTTTCATGTCGTACATCTACCATTTTTCTTTCGCGTAATGTTTATCTTTACATACACCTCGCTTCTTTTTTCTCTTGCTCTGTCCCCTCTGGACATGCTCGTTCCCCTTGGAATCTTGCTCTGTACCCTTGGACACTTTGCTGTGTCCCTTGGGACACTTGCTCTGTCCCCTTAGTTTTTTGACACTTGCTGTGTCACACCTTGGAAACTTGCTCTGTCCCCTTGGACACTTGCTCTGTCCCCATGGGGAACACTTGTCTGTCCCCTTGGACCTTGCTGTGTCCCCTTGGAAACTTGTGGGTACCACTTGGACAACTTGCTCTGTCCCCTGGACACTTGCTGTGTCCCCTTGCTCTCTCCTCACCGCTGTGCGCTCATCCACTCACACACACACAAATTACCCACAGAGCTACTGAACTTATGAGAGACAGATCTCAACTCTGGATATGTTGGAGTTCTTTTCTCTCTCCATTTTTCCATTCTTTCATTAAGTTCAGACCATAGTCCGTTTCGGACGTCGAGGACAGCAGCAAAACGGGTCAACAGGAGACGCGCGCTCCGTGGATGTCAGAACCCTCACCGTGCAATACCTCAAAAGCACGTACTTTAGTGGAGACGAGCGGAACCAGAAATGTTTATGATCTACTCTGCTATTCCACCAGTAGAAAGGATCCTTGACTGATTATAAGGGCTGTAGGATGTTACCATTGTTTTCATAAAATGGTCGACATAGTTATTGCACAGTTCATTTGTAAACTTATGTGTTTTTCTTCTCAGTTTAGAGGGTATTCTTGACCTTTAATTAGAGCATTCATTGGTTGGATTAACATTTGTTTCGTGTTTACTTGGGATATTGTTATAATCTACAGTTAATTACACATTTCTAATGATAGTACATGTTAATTTGTAATGGCTTTTTGCTAGAATTTCTCAATTTTATTGTATTTACAATTGCAAAGGGCCTTATTGTCTTTTGTTGTTGGTGTTTTCGGGCTATCTATAAATAGTCTAATTTTTAACTTTTTCTTGACTGACAGGGTAGTTTTTTTCAATATCTAAATTGCATAGGACTGCAGTTAGTTTATTGAAGTAGCTTCTATATAGCCAAATACTTTTGACAGTATTTTGTACTTAGCTTGCTGCATTTTTATGGGTGGTAGCTTCTGTAAAGTGATGCTGAATTTATTGTAGAGTGCTTAGCTAACTGCATACAATAAAGTAGCTTGCGATCACTGGTAGTTTATGTAGTAACATGTGAGAGCTAGCTGCTAATCTGGGGGACTGCGTGCGTGTGATATGGAGTGACCATGAGGATTTGTGTTTTCTTTTCTTTTTATACAGGTATGTTGTGCAACGCAATATTGTTATTATTTACGCGGTAATTTATGGTTACCTGTTTGTTTTCTTGTGTTCTTTTGGTCTGCTACTGTATATGCACTGTGTTGCTGTGTTCAGTCTGCGCCTAGCGTCTGAGGAGGGGACTGCGAGCGTGTGATATGGAGAGATCCATGAGGTTTTGTGTTTTATTTTTTTTTATACAGAACTGCTGATTAAGTCAACCAAGTGATCCTGAATTGTGTACGTCGTTTGTTGCTTAATCAGCCAGCGCACCCCTATGTCAGACTGTACATTTCCTTTTTCTGTTTCTAAAGCTCATTGTATGACGTCAATAGTTTATATATCTGTTCATAGCCACTTGATACAAGAACCAGGGACTGAGGCTGTAGACCCAGGACTGGAGGCTGTATACCCAGGACTGAGGCTGCAGACCCATGGTACTGAGGCTGCAGACCCAGGACTGAGGGCTGTAGACCCAGGGACTGGGCTGTAGACACAGGTCTGAGGCTGTAGGACCCAAGGACTGAGGACTGTAGACCACAGGACTGAGGCTGTAGACCCAGGTTGAGGCTGTAGACCCAGGACTGAGATGCAGACCATGACTGAGGCTGCAGACCCAGGACTGTGCTCAGACCAGGACTGAGGCTGTAAGACCCAAGGACTGAGGCTCTGACCCAGGACTGGAGGCTGTGACCCAGGACTGAGGCGTTGTAGAAGTGGCTTCATATACAGGGTGGGGGGTGTAGCCCATGGGTCGGGAGCAAACCAGCTTTTATTGCAGAAACCCGATGTTTGTTGTTGAAAGGAACAATATCATTTCTCACTTCTACACACCATCAAAACATTTTAGAATTATCTGACGGTTGTTGTGTTTGTTGCAGATCTACAAAGTCCATCTACAGAATGGGGGTCACCTGTGATCAGTGTGGAAAGTCCTGCAGCTCTGTTCTGATTAAAAGAGACACACATGAACTCACACACTGGAGGAAAACATACCGAGTGTGATCTGTGGGAACTTGTTTTACTACATAACAAAATCATCTAAGGTCCACAACTGGATTCCACCCTGGAGAAATACCCTTCAGCGCAACGTTTGTGATCAGAGTTTTAGACAAGAGGGTACTCTCCAAAGGTCATCAGAGGATCCACACTGGAGAGAACCAATGTTGAGTGTGACCAGTGTGAAAAAAACATTTAGGACCAAAACAGCTGCTTCTACACTAATCAGCATGTCCACAAGGAGAGAGACTCACCAATTGTGACCAGTGTGAAAGACTTTACATGTTTTATCTCACCTCACTGATCATACAGAATCCACACTGGAGAAAACCATTCGTTGTGGAGACTGTGGGAATACGTTTACTCAGTCTTCACCTACAAAGCACATGAGAGAATCCACATTGGAGAGAACATCCTTCAGCTGCGACGATTGTTCCCTTTTTTTCCCCCCCCCCCCCCCCCCCCCCCCCCCCCCCCCCCCCCCCCCCCCCCCCCCCACCCCACCCCCCCCCTTGGTCAGTGTTTTTCTCGGGTGATCATCTCAAGTGCATCAGAGAATCCCACACTGAGATAAGCCATTTGCATGTGACTTCTGCAGTAAAAACTTTTAATAACAGCAAAAAGAGCAGACATCGTCCACACCATCGGTGCACACTGGAGAGAAGCCGTACGAGTGTGACCAGTGTGGTACATGTTTTACGAAAGAGGAAATCTTAACAGCACAAAGGTATCCACACTGGAGAGAAACCCTTCAGCTGCGACGATGTGGTCAGAGTTTTTCTCTGGTGGTATCTTCAATGTGCATCAGAGGATCCACACTGGTGAGAACCATTTGTCTGTGAAAAGTGCGAAAAGTTTTTACTAATGGGTTCATCTCTACTAAACAAATTAATCTGCTAGAGAAGGCTGGTTGTTGCATCTGGACCAAAGTGAAGGAGACTGAGCTGTGGCTGCATCCCTGTGAATCCCAGTGTCAAGACTCTACAGGATTCTCACTTCAGTTTAACTCCTGGTTTGGGGAAAGGAATACTTTTGTTCAGTGTTTCATTTTCATGTTTGATCTTTTCTGTCCTTAAGGGCGCGTTCAGACCAATAGCTTCAAAAAGCTGTTGAGCGCTTCAACTGACGCGGATAGTTGTGTCCTTTTGGTGCTGATGCTTTTGAGCTGTGTGACGCGCCTGCAGCTTGGTGGGATGAGCTTATTGTTGCCTGGTAGTCAGGACAGCGGGGATTTTTCAATGTGCTGAGAGACCTTTATTTGTTATATAAGCAAAATAAACACGTTTGTTGTAGGGCTTTCAACAAAACATGTCTGGGTTCACCACAGATCTGAGAGGTCGCTGTGTTTGCAGAGCTTCCGTCCATTTACTCCAGGTGCTGCGTACGGAGAGTGTTGCGATTTCAGCGTACTTCCGCATGTCAACTCGCCCAGTCTGAGTTCCAAACCCGAGCTCGCCTTTCCCGCCTCTCCTGACTCTCCCCGGCTCTCTCCGCCTGTCCTGCCTCTCCCCGGCTCTCGCCCAGCCGGAGCTGCCTTGCTCTGAGCCAGATCTCAATCGTCAGCTGTTTCTTTTTTTTAAATAAATAGTTACTACACAGCATGTGTACAATGACTTGTGTTACTACTGATGTTTCTACTCATTCATAATAATATTACTAATAACAGATATTGACATAATACAGCAGCTGCATGTACTTCTCTTCATGCAGGGACAGACCTCTGCTGCTGCTGCTCCTAGTCTACTGACTTGGTTGAAGCCCGCGTCAATGCTTCAAATGCTCAGCTTTGCTCAGCTTCGGCGGCAAGAGGGAATTGTTTTGTTACGCGAGCGTTGTCGCGCGTCAAAAAGCTTCAAGTGAGCGGTAGTACGCGCGAATCTTGAAGCTTTTGACGCGCGTCATGTGGAACGCCGGGCTTCTCGGCTTCACCTGACGGCTTCTCCATTCACTTTAAATGGAAACCTGACGCTTTTGACGCCGAAGCTGAGACAAGCTGAGCTTTTTTTGAAGCTTTGTCCGCGGTGCTTCAACCAATCAGGAGACGAGGCAGACTAGCGCAGCAGCAGAGGGTTGTCTCTGTCATGAAGAGAAGTCATGCTGCTGCTGTAGTATTGTCTTTATTGTTCATTAGTATATATTATTTGTATGTGTAGTAACATGTCCTGAGTAACTCCCCCCCCCCCCTAAATCATTGTACACATGCTGTTTAGTAATCGTAGTTGTTTTTTTTAAATAAGAACAGGGCTGACGATGAGTCTGGGCTCAGTGCAAGGCAGCTCCGGGCGGGCGAGAGCCGGGGATGAGGCAGGGGAGAGGGAGAGAGAGCCGGGGAGAGAGAGGCAGGGAAGAGGCGGGGGGGGGAGAGGCGAGCTCCGGGGTTTTTGTGGTTTGAGTACTAAGACCTGGGCGAGAGTGACATGCGGATCAGTTCCGCTGAAAGCGACAATCCTCCGTACGCAGCCTCCTGGAGTAAATGACAGGTAACTCTGCAATCATTGAGCCTCTCAGTCATGTGAGTGAACCACAGAACATGTTTTGTTGATGCCCGACACAACGTTATTTTGCTTTATATAACCAATATAAAGGCTCGATGCTCATTTGAAAATTCCACGCTGTCCTGGACTTACAAGGCAACAGAGAAGCTCCTTCCCACCGGCGTCAGGCGCTCACTCGCGTCAAATGCTTCACAGCTCCAAAAGAAAGACAAAATCTTTAACGGCGTCAGTTGAAGCGCGTCAAAAGACTTTTGATAGCTTTTGGTCTGAACGCGCCTTAAGGAACAGAATATGTAAACATGGAAAATGAAACACTGAACTGAATGGATTCTTTCCCCAACCGGAGTTAGAGCCTGAAGTGAGATCCTGTAGAGTCTGACTCTGGGTTCACAGGATGCAGCCTCAGCTCTGTCTCCTTCACTTTGTCCTCAGATGCTTTCAGACCTGCTTTCTCTATCAGGTTTTAATGTGTTTTGTAGAGATGAAACCATTAGTAAATGACTTTTCGCACTTTCACAGTCAATTGTTTTCTCTCCTTAGTGTCGATCCTCTCTGGTGCTAATGAGATGACCACTCAGTGAAAACTCTGATCCACTTTCGTCGCAAGCGAAGGGTTTCTCTCCAGTGTGGATTCTTTTGCTGAGTTAGATTCATCTTTCGTTAATACATGTTCCTCACCTGTCAACACTCGTACGGCTTCTAGCCTGTGTGATCCGATCGGGGAAGTGTGCGCTCTGTTGCTGTTTTAACTAGTTTTACATGCAGAAGTCCACATGCAAATGGCTTTTCTCAGTGTGGATTTCTGATGCACTTGTGATGATCACTCGAGAATAAACTCGGACCAACAATCGTCACGCAGCTGAAGGATTTCTCTTCCAGTGTGGTTGCTCTCATGTGCTTTATTTGTTTGTCTGATAGACTGAAGGGTAAAAGTCTTCCCACAGTCTCACTGACGATATGGGTTTATCTCAGTGTGGATTCTGTAGTGATCAGTGAAGGTGAGACTTAATCACTGTTAAAGTCTTTCACACTGGTCACATTGGTGTGTGTTCTCTCTACCTGTGTGGACCAGGCTGATGTTGTGAGCATGCAGCTGTTTGGTCCTAAATGTTTTTTCACTCTGGTCACCACCTCAAAAGGTTTCTCGCCTTTGTGGATCTGCTGATCGCCTTTGAGAGGACCCTTTGTCTACTATATCTCTATCACAATGTTGCAGTGAAGGGTTTTTCGCCAGTTGTGGATTCTTGTTTTTGTGGCCTTGAGATTTTGGTTTTCTTGTAGTAAAACATGTTCCACACAGATCACAATCGTATGGTTTTCATCGCAGTGTGAGTTTGTGGTGTCTCTTTAGATTCAGAAGCAGTGCTTGCAGGTCTTTCCACACTGATCACTGGTGAAAACCCCATTCTGTAGATGACTTTGTAGATCTGCAACAAAACAACAACGTACAAGATAATTTTCTATATGTTTGATGGTGGTAGAAGTGAGAAATGATATTGTTCTCTTTCTACATTCAAACATAGGGTTCTGCAATTAAAGTGGTTGCTCCCGACCCATGGGGGGACTTCACTCCCCACCTGTATAGGAGCCACTTTACAACTTCAGTCCTGGGTCTACAGCTCAGTCCGGGGTCTAGAGCTCAGTCTGGGGTCTCTACAGCACTCAGTCATGGGTCCTGCTGCCTCCAGTCCTGGGTCTGCAGCCTCTGTCCTGGGTCTTGCTGCCTCACGTCCTGGGTCTTTAAGCCTCTGTCCTGGGTCTACGCACTCTGTCCTGGGTTCTACAGCCTCAGTCTGGGGTATACAGCCATCATGTCCTGGATCTACTGCCTCAGTCCTGGGTCTACAGCCTCAGTCCTGGCGTCTGCAGCCTCTGTCCTGGGTCGCTGCCTCAGGTCCGGGTCTTCAAGACCTCAGTCTGGGTTTCTAAGCCTCCTGTCCTGGGTCTGTTCATGTGGCTATGAACAGATATAAAATATGTCGTCATACAATGAGCTTTAGAAACAGAAATAGGGATAATGTACAAGTCTGCATAGGGGTGCGCTGCTGAATTAAGCACACGGACGGACACATTTAGGATCACTGGTTGATTATCGTGCAGTTCTGTAATAAATAAAAATTAAAACACAATTCCTCATGGTCTCTCCATATCACACGCTCGCAGTCCCTCCTCAGACGGGCTAGGAGCCAGACTGAACAATGCTAAAACAGGTGCATATTCAGTACGACCAAAAGTACAAAGAATACAAAAAGGACATAATTACCGCTAATAATAACAATATTGCGTATGCACACATACCTGTATAAAGAAAAGAAAACACAAATCCTCATGTGGTCTCTCACATTTCACACGCTCGCTGTCCCTGTTTGCAGCTAGGCTTCATCATGTGATACATAAACTACCAGTGCATGGGCAAGATTCTTTTTTTATGAAGATAGCTAAGCTACTCTACAATAATTTCTCAGCTTCACTTTACAGTTAGCTAACTCCTTAAATCACATGCAGCAACGCCTAAGTTACAAAATTTGTCTAAAGTAGTTTGCGATATAGAAGCTCTTTCAAGTTAAACAAACTGCTGTATCTATTGCATTTTTGTGATAAATACTTAAATGTCAGTCAGAAAATGGTTTATAATTTAGATATTTTATAGAATAGCCCAAAACACCAAACAACAAAGACAGAAGGCCCTTTGCAATTGTAAATACTTTTATTTTGAGTAATTATAGCATCTAAGCCATTACAAATTAACATGTACTCATTATGAAATGTGTTTTTAACTGTTGTTTATTAACAATTAAGCCCAATAAACACGAAACAAATGTGAATCCGAGCCAATTAATGGCTCTATTTATGCAAGAATACCCTCATGGTAACTGAGAGAAAACTCATTATGTGTACAAAGAATGTGCTATAAACCTATGTCTGGACCAGTTTATGTAAACAAGGGTATCATCCTTCTGCCTTATATCAGGCAGAGGTGCTTTCTCTGGGATTACTGTAGTAGGAATGAAACTTTCTGTTCGCTTCGTCTCACTTAAGTGACGTTGCTTTGGGAGGTATGGCCACGGTGAGGGTCTGGACTCAACAGGGCGCGGGTCTACGTGTGCGATAGCGCGTGGGTGGATATGTCCCTCGTCTTCGGTCGTCCGTAAACGGACTAGTGGTTGATCTTATTTGAAAGCAATTGGAAAAAAATGGGAGAGAGAAAAGTACTCCAACATTATCCAGTGTTAGATCTGTCTCTCACTCAAGTGCTGTAGCTTCTCGCTGGGTAATTGTCATGTCGTGTGTGTGTGTGGATGGGAGCGAGCACCAGCGGTTGAGGTTGAGAGCCAAGGGGGAAACCGCAAGTGTCCAAGGGGACAGGAGCAGTGTACAAGGGGACCAGCAAGTGTCAGGGGACACCAAGCAAGTGTCATTGGGGACTGAGCAAGCTGTCATAGGGGACAGAGATAGGTGGCCAAGGGGGACAGAGAAAGTGTCCAAAGGGGGGACACAGCAAGGTGTACATGGGGTCAGAGCAAGTGTCAAAGGGGGACACAAGCAAGTGTCAAAGGGGACAGAGAGTGTCCACCAAGGGGACAGAGCAAGTGTCAAGGGGACGGAAGCAAGAGAAAATTTGAGCGAGGTGTATGTAAGATTAACAGTACGCGAATGATTAATGGTAGGATGTACGATCAGGAAACAATTATTTTAAATGATACATGAAAAAAATTACACGTTCTGTTATTAATCATTGTCATGAACAAAACACTGTATAACCAGGACTACTGACATATATCATACATGTTGGATTTAATTTGCTAAATATTTGTATATATAGATTATTCATTGTATTATCCAATGGAAAACGGACCCAACACGCGTACGTCGGAACAAATATGATTGTTTTCTATTTCGTCCGTCCGCGTCCTTTGCACCCTCCGTGATGGAATCAGGATGTTGGAGGAGTGGAGCCACTTCCATTCACCCTCTTGGAAATAACGGAGACGGAGTTGAATCAGGACTGTTGGACGGACCGTCGTCCGTTTCTCCCATGAGGGTGAATGGAAGTGGGCTCCAAGGCCTCCGCATGCATCCGTCACTAAGCTACTGCCCTGTCACGATTAATGACTATTTCGATTAATCGTTCGATAAATCTAAACATGCCACAATAACGTTTTGAGTCTCGAATAACTTGTGTCGAGCATGCGCATTTGCCGTGGCGACAGCTCATACGCCTTACGTCATCGCCAAGCCGAAAGCCGCGAGGTAGGCTAGTGGACATAGAGCCGAAGTGGACGTAAACTCGAGAGCGTGCTTGACTGTGCTTTGAACGTCAGTTCAAATTCAAAATGGCGGCGGATCTACATGAGCACTGATCATGAATCCGAGTCAAAACAGCCGCCAGTATGGGAACATTTCGGCTACAACGCCGAATAGCACGTTGGGGATAGCCCAGCAATCATGAATCAGCCGGTATGTCGTCTTTGCAATAAAGTTGTCGCATCAAGACTGGAAACAACACAAAACTCTTAGCGCATCTGAAGCATAACCACCCAAGTGTGTATGCACGAGCTGGGAGGAAAAGGGGCTTATTGTAATAAAGGACAGGACCATATCGTGGTAGACAGCCTTTCGTAGAAGATTGTTTTTTGCCAGGTGTCAAAGTTAGACGTATGAGAGCGTTAAAATGGCGCACCCTCACTAACAGCGTAACTCACTACATCGCTTAAGAGATGTTTGCCATTTAACACTGTGGATAAAAAACCGCGTTTAGAGTTCATGCTGAGGGCCTCCTTTGATAAACTTATACGATGGGGTTCACTAAAAAGTCGTACATGTCTGAAAACGCCATTCCTGACGTATGTACAACACAGTCATAAGTGGTGTTCTGAATGACATAAAAATGTACAATTCTTCTCCCGGGCTCGTCTGATATGTGGTCCAGCTCTTACATGACCACATATTTGAGCCTTCATCAGTGCATTACATTACGGAGGTTTGGTCTTTGCACTCGAATTGTTTAGAAACAAGATATGTTGCCTGAGATACACATGCTGCGTCCTGGCTGATAACATTTATATGCACTGGATGAATGGGACTGCAGGAAAAGAAGATCTCGTTCTTATCTAACTGACATTGGTGCTAATTTTGTGGGCAGCTATACGCTATCTTGCTGGACCGTTGCTCCAAATTGTTTTGGCCACAATCTGATTGTGGCTATCACAAATGCCTTTAATCGCAGAGAATAAAGAACCGAACCGTAAGGATTGCGTGTGGATCTCATGTAGGCATCTTGTTGACCATTTCAACGTGGCATGGATTATGAGGATGGATCTCATTTTGTAATCTTTATTTATATACCGCCTTTTCACTGCAGTCTGTGTCTCAAAGCGGTTTACAATTGTTTATTTTTTTTTGGCATTTGTACTCTCAACTCCACACTGAGGTTGGGGTGGGGCCGTAACAGGAGGCACATTGCCAGAATAGTGGACTATTTTTAGTGGTAGGGGAAACGGGTACCGGAGGAATCTACGCAGGTCAACGGGGAGAACATGCAAAATCTACACTCAGAAAGGCCTGGTCCCGAACGGGATTCGAACCCAGGCACATTCTGTGCTGATTGAGGCGAGAGTGCGATACACTCAGCCACAGTGTGCCGTCTCATGAAGGCATCAGACTGGAAGGCTGGCCTCCTCAGCACACACTTGTACTGGTGAGTTAGTTTTTATAAATGCAATTTTTTTTAAATTTGATTTCACATTGTTTTATATTGAAATACTTTAAAACTAATTGATTTTAATGTTGTCTATTTACCGTATGATATAAAGTACTAATCACTCCATTATATATACACATAGACTTCTTTGATAATTAGATCTAAATTCTTTACTACATATAATGTGATGTTACACACATGCTTTCTGTCTTAACAGGATCTGTGGCCACCAGTTGGAGGCAGATAAACTAAAAGATGATAGACAGAGTACTGGAGCAGCTGACAGCTATCAGAAGAATCCTAGTGGAGGGATAGAAAACATGGCCACCTCAACCCAACATGGCAAGATGTGTATGTGCTGGAGGTCATAAATGCAGCCTTGTTGCTGTTGTGACTTCTCATGAATACTTTATGGTTGAGAGTATGTAACAGTGTCCTCAAATAAGCTGTGCTGGAGCTCATCAAAGGTGAACTGTTAGCACAAGGCCAGATGACACTGACCTCACCAACAATGATCAAGACCAATACGAGCTCTGTGTTTGTAGATAGAATACTGCTCTCCTTATATTTACAAAGTCGTCTAAGGAAAGCTCATCCAATTGTGGATCCAAGGAACAGAGGCAGTAGTTTGGAGGGATTTAGAGTATTGCAGGGCCACCAAGGAAGAGCTTGTTGAGGGAGCTGATAAGAGGGAGGATGGAGATGACAAGAAGTGGGTAACAGCTGTAGCTTCTGCAGGATGGAGACAGCAGTTAGTGGCGGTACAGAGGCTTAAGGTGCTAAAAAGTAAAAACATTGAGTGATCTCCTACAAAAGCAGGAGAGTTCAACGTGTGACACAATCAATGTGGGGCACTGTACCAGTGAGAGAACTAGCAACCAGAACTAACAAAGTACTGCAGGAAGGTCAGCACTAGATGCATCATCTGTTACCTTGGTTTTGGTGGCGTGATAACCAAAAAGGTTTCCCTTAATCTCCAAAAATCTAACATGCCTGCATTTGTGCCTCAAGACGTGTTCATGAACGAATGTTCAGCACTGCAGGGAACAAAGAGACCCTGAGAGGTCCTTAAACCACAAAGGTTACATGTTGGTTTATGGACCTCTCAGCCGGGAACATAGGTCCCCTGAGAGGTAATTACAACCACACAAGGTTAACATGTTGGTTTAAGGACCTCTCAGGCAGGGAACATAGAGACCCCTGTGAGGTCCCTTAAACCACACAGGTTAACATGTTGGTTTAAGGACCCTAACTACTACCAGCAGGGATCATAGTGACCCCGGAGAGGTCTTAAACCACACAAGGTTAACATGTTGGGGTTAAGGACCTCTAGAGGGAACATAGTGACCCTGTGAGGATCCTTAATCCTCACAAGGTGTAACATGCTTTGTTTAAGGACCTACTCAGCAGGGTAACAAGAGACCCAGAGTAAGGTCCTTAAACCTCACAAGTTCTTGTTGGTTTAAGGACCTATCAGCAGGGAACATAGGGTCCACCCTGAGATGGTCCTTATACCAACACCAGGATAACATGTGGTGTTTAGGACTCTCAGCAGGGGAACATAGTGACCCCTGAGAGGTCTCTCTTGCATTGAACCAAACAAGGTTAACATGTTTGTTTTCTTCGCTCGCAATTGCTAAATCTATTATTGGAACAA
This sequence comes from Knipowitschia caucasica, assembly GCA_964034765.1. Lineage (NCBI taxonomy): Eukaryota > Metazoa > Chordata > Actinopteri > Gobiiformes > Gobiidae > Knipowitschia > Knipowitschia caucasica. The sequence goes on from OZ035841.1 coordinate 3,654,159, forward strand.
GGAATTTACGTTTATTAATTTGTCAAGTGTAATATTGTTTTGAATTTCATTATTTTCTTAGGAAGGCCACCATGTTCTGGTTGGGCTGAGTTAAATAAATTTGATTTCTTAATGATCCACTTTAATATTTTTCTTGTTGTTGTGCTACCTCAATTCAGTTTGTTAATTTGAATACAAATTAAAATAAAAGCACTTTAAAATGTTCTTGTTTTGATACCTCATTGCTATTTTCTGTTTTATATATTTTTTAAGCACTTTAAAGTATTGTTCCTGTTGTGCTACCCTCCCAATATTGTTCTTTTTCTGGTTATTTATTCATGTGTTTTACTGTATTTTTTAATTCTTGCAATAAAAACGCCGTGTAAAGACATTATCGTTTATCGAGATAATTTAAGAAGGAAATTTTATGGCAGTCTAAAAAAAATTCTTGGACTGGCCTAACTACGCGGTGTTTTAACGCAACGCATTATGGGAGATAATTCACTGCACAGAAACCGGGTAAGGACCAAGTCGATGCCCATATCAGGCGACTTTACCATAGGAAATCTTTGAGAGTTCCAGGCGACTTTCCGCTAATCTTTCTGCCCCCGATGCCCGTCACCAAGTCCCAATGAGCACACCTTTCTTTTGAATAGGGCGCCCCATCTTGGATACGACGGGGCTTGCTCTGTCCCCTCTACACTGCGAGCCGAGCTCTCTCGCACACACACACACACACACACACACAAAACACACACACACCAACAGATATGTTAGTGTTCTTTTCTCTCTCCACTTTTCTCTCCAAATGCTTTAATAAGTTTTGCTTCATCCATCGCGACGCCCTCCAATGCTTCAATATGGACTGTGCTTTGATCTGTTCATAGCACTGCTAATTCAAATCACCACCGCTTCTTCTATTTATAACTATAGCGGCTCTGCTAGTTGCATAAAGCCGCGGGAGGCGTGTTGGGTCCGATATAAAATGTGTTATGCGCGCTATATAATAAGTATTGAATACACAACGAAGAGCTGGATCATAATAATCGCTGCGGTCACAGGCCCAAACAAACATGACGGCACTACACACGCGCCTCCAACCACACACCACACACAGGCGCTCTCACGCACACGCACATGTACGCCGACAACACTTGAACTCCTCCAATCAGCCAAACATTCATTTATTCACACAATGCACAACGTGTCTCCTACAAAATCAAAGCAGGCTGATATAACGACAGCCACGAGCTGCTGCTGCTGCAGCCGGTTTGACCACTAGTTCTTTTTTATGGACGTCCGACGTACGCAGCCAACGCGCGTCAATCGGAGACGCGCCCGGCGGGTTGGAGTAAGGCCTCGTGTTTAGTCCTCCGAGACCGCGGCTCCTTGCCGTTTCCAGTCTCCCATCCACAGCGCGCAAGTGTGTGAGTGCGTGTGTGTTTGGCTGTGACGACAGCGATTATTATGATCACGCCTCTTTCGTTTGTTTTCTATACTAATTTAGCGCAGTCATTAACTTTTTTATCGGACCCCAACTCGCCTCTCGCGGCTTTAGGCATTCAGGCTAGCCGCTATAGTTTTAAAATAGAAGATGGCGGTGTGTGATTTGAATGAGCTGTGGCTATCGATCTGTGCAAAAGCAACAGCATATGAAGCTTTTGAGGACGTCGCGATGGTTGAGCAAAAAAAACTTATTGAACAAGCAATGGAAAATAGTGGAGAGAGAAAGAACTCTAACATTATCCTGTGTGTGTGTGTGTTGTGTGTGTGTGTGCGCTGTGTGGTGTGTGTGCGGGTGCTCGCTCTCGCTGGTAGAGGGGACAGAGCAAGCCCCCCCCACCCCCCACGGCGATCAGATGGCGCCCTATTTCAATGAATGGTTGTGCTCAGTGGCGCTTTGTGACGGCATGGGGGCGAATGATTAGCGGAAGTCGGCATGGAACTCTCAAAGATCTATGGGAAAGTCGCCTGATTTGGGCATCGTCTGGTCTCCCGGTTCTGTGCTGTGTATTATCTCCCATATTGCGTGCGTTAAAAACGCGCGTGTAGGCGCCCTGTCTCGATATTTTTTTTTGACTGGCATTAATTTCTTCTTAAATTATCCGATAAACGATAATGTCTTTACCGGGTTTTTATTGCAAGAATTAAAATACAGTTAAAATCTAATTGTATAAATAATCCAGAAATAAGAACCAATATTGGAGGTAGCACATACAGGCTCAATCTTTAAAGTGCTTAAATTTATATATACAGATAATAGCATTGTGGTATCAAAACAAGAACATTTTTTAAAGTGGCTTTTTTTTTTCAATTTAAACAAAATATGTTATGTGGTTTGCACATCAAGGAAAATTTTATGTGTCTTATGAAATCAAATGTTTAACCAGCACCAGACATGGTTGCCTCACTTCCTAAGAAATTTTGAAAGTCAAAACAATATTTCACTTGACAAATGTGATAAACGTAATTGCCTTTCTGGCTGTTCAGTATATTAGTTTTTGCATTGCTGAGCGAGGAAACAAACTTGTTAACCTTGTGTGGTTTTTTAAGGCTAAGACCTCTCAGGGGTCTCTATGTTCCCATGCTCGAGAGGGCCTTAACCCAGCCATGGTTATCATTGTGTGGTTTAAGGACCTCTCAGTGGTCACTATGTTCCCTGCTGAGAGGTCCCTTAAACCAACTTGATAACCTTTGTTGTGTGTGGTTTAAGGACCTATCAGGGGTCTCTTTGTTCCCTGTGAGGGTCCTGTTAATCAAAACAACTGTTAACCTTGTGTGGTTTAAGGACCTCTCAGGGGCGTCTCTATGTTCCCTGCTGAGAGGTCCTTATACCAACATGTTAACCTTGTGTGTTAAGGACTCTCAGGGGTCTCTATGTTCCCTGCTGAGAGGTCCTTAATCCACATGTTAACCTTGGTTGTGGTTTAAGGACCTCTCAGGGGTCTCTATGTTCCCTGCTGAGAGGTCTTTAAACCAAACATGTTAACCTTGGTGTGCGGTTTAAGGACCTCTCAGGGGCTCTATGTTCCCTGCTGAGAGGTCCTTAACCTACATGTTAACCTGGTGGTTTTAGACATTCTGGGGTCTCTTTGTTCCTTGCTGTGCTGTCATTCGTTCTGAATCGTGCTTGTGGCATACAACATGCACATGTATTTTTTTGGAGATTTAAGGATGCCTTTTTTGGTTATCAAAAACACATCCAAGCGGCATCAGATGATGAATCTTGTGCTTCTTCCTGCAGTTACTTTGTTAGTCCTGGTTTGCTTGTTCTCACTGGTACAGCTCATGTGTTTGTTGTCACACTGAAATTTCTCCTGCCTTTGTTGGTGATCATCAATGTTTTTCTTTTGCACTGATAGGCCTCTGCCCCCCTGTTCCGCTCACACTTCTGCTGTATCCATCTCTGCAGCTGCGCATGCTTGTTCCCGCTTCTTTGTGCCATCTCCTTCCTCCATCTTAGAAGCAGCTCCTCAATCAAGCTCTTCCTGGTGTCCGGCAATACCTCTAAATCTCCAAACTGCCTCTCTGTGTCTTGGATCCACAGATGGTTGCTTTCCTTAGATGATTTTTTTATTAGGAGCGCAGTATTTATCCTTCCAAACCTGTGCTCGTGTTGGTCTTGATTTGTTGTGAGCCAGTGTTTCTGGACTTGGTGCTAACGTTCACCTTTAGTTGGAGCTCCAGCACTGGCTTTTTTGAGGAAAATGTGAACATACTTATACACAAGTAAGTATGTCAGTGAAGTCAGCAACAGGCTTCAAGGCTGCATTTGATTGACTCCAGCACAGGGGACACATCTTGCCTTGTGGGTTGAGGTGGCCATGTTTTCTATCTCCACTAGGATTTCTTCTGATAGCTGCAGCTGCTCCAGTACTCTGTATATCATCTTTTGTTTACTGCCCCATCTGGTGGGCCTCATCTGAGACAAGAATGCATGTTGTACTCACATTATATTGTAGTAATGATTTGATTCTATTTAATCTAAGAAGTTCTTGTTAAATTATGGTGGGATTCTATACTTTTATCAGACGTACATTAGACAAAGTTAATATTTAGTTTTAAAGTATTTCAATTAAAACAATGTGTTCTCAAATGTTAATTAAAAATTGCCATTTTTTAAACTAACCACCAGTACAAGTGTGTGCTGAGGGAGGCCAAGCTTCAAGTCTGTGCTTTCATGTGAACGGCACGGTGGCTGAGTGGATTAGCACTCTCGCTCTCAGCAAGAAGGTCCTGGGTTCGGAATCCGCTCGGACCAGGGCTCCTTTGCGAGTGGGAGTTTGCATGTTCTCCCCGTGTCTGAGTTGGTTTCCTCCGGGTATCTCGGTTTCCCTACCACTAAAAATATGTCCATATAGTTCTGGCATGTGCGCCTGTACTGGCCTCCATCTCTGTGTGGAGTGGAGAGACAAATGCCCAAAAAAATAATTAACATTTGTAAACCGCTTTGGACTCAGATCTGCAGTGGAAAGGCGGTAGTATAATTTACAAGATTTATCTAAATGAGATCCTCTCTTATCCAGTCACGTTGAAATCTTGGTCACAAGATTACTACAGGAGTCCACACGCACGCGACCGTGCGTTCTTTTTCTGCAGTTTAAGGCATTTGTGATAGCCAAATGCTTGATTGTGGCAAAACAATTGAGCCACGGCCAGCCAGAATTGCGTATTGCTGCCACAATTATTAGCACCATTGTCAGTAGTAATGAACGAGCAGTCTTCTTTCCTGCGTCCCATATCATCCAGTGCATTAATGTTTTCAGCCAGGACAGCAGCCAGTGTGGTATCAGCACATATCTTGTTTCTAAACATTGCGAGTGCAAAGACCAATCCTCCGTAATGTAATGCACTGTGAGGCTCATATATGGGGTCATCGTTAGAGCTGACCACATATCTGTAGTTGGGTGAAGAATTGTACATGTTGTTGTCATTCAGAATCACCACTTTTTGACTATGATGTACAAAAAGCAGGAATTGGCATGTTTCAGACATGTACGTCTTTTTTGGTACCCGTATTGTTTATCAATGCTCCCGCAGCATTCTCTTAAACGCGGGTTTTATCCACGTGTTAAATGGACAAATCTCTTTAGCGATGTAGTGTGTTACGCTGTTTGTGAGGTGAGCCGATTTTACGCTCTCACGTTTTTACTTTGCACTGGCAAAACAATCTTCTACGAAAGGCTGTTACCACGAGATGGTCATGCCTGTTCAATAGCAGCCTTTTCTCCCAGCTGTGCTACCACACTGGGTGGTTATGCTTCAGATGCGCTTTGGGTGTGTGGGCGATGTTTCCAGTCTTTGTTGCGACAACTTTTTTGCAAAAGACGACATACCGGCTGATTAAGATTGCTGGCTCCCCACGTGCGTTCGGCTTGTAGCGAAATGGTCCCATACTGGGACTGTTGAATCGGGCTTTTGATTCAGTGCTTGTTCCACGCCGCCATTGATTTGGAAAACTGACGTTTCCAAAGCACAGCTTCTAGCACGCTCTCGAGTTTATAGTCCACTACGGCTCTATGTCCAGCTAGCTTCCTCGCGCTTTCGGCTTGGGCGATGACGTAAGGCAGTTTAGCTGGCGCAAGCATATGCGCATTGCGCACAGTTATCGAGTTCAATACGTTATTGTGCATGCTTATATTTATAGAACGGATTAATCGAAATAGTTAATTTATCGTGACAGGCCTACGTTGGGACGGATGCATGCGGAGGCAGTGGAGCACTTCCATTCACCCCTCCATGGAGAATACGGACGACGGATACGTCCAAACAATGTCCGTTTCATCTCCTTCTCCGTTTTTGCCATTGAGGGTGAATGGAAGTGCATCCACTGCCTCAACATCCGGTTTACATCAACGGAGGGTGCAACGGACGCGGACGACGAATATAGAAACAATCCTCTATTTGTTCAAGTCGACGCGGGTTGGGTACGTTTTCCATTGGAAATTACAAGGAAATATTTTATATATTAAGATATATACTAACATTATTAAACAGGTATTGATATTGCTGTGTCCTGGTTATAAGTGTTTGTTTAATGACAATGATTATTACACAACGCTGTAATTTTTATTCATGTTTTAACTTTTAATTTTTGTTTCTGATCGTACATCTACATTTATCTTTCGCGTTATGTAAGCTTTCACATACAACTAGCTCTTTTTTCTCTTGCTCGGTCCCCTAGGACACTTGCTCTGTCCCCTTGGACACTTGCTATGTCCCCGTGTACACTTGCTGTGTTCCCCTTGGGACACTTGCTCTGTCCCCTTGGACACTTGCTGTGTCCCCTTTTACACTTGCTCTGTCCCCTTGGACAATTGCTCTGTCCCCTTGGGACACTTGCATATGTACCCCTTGGACACTTGCTGTGTCCCTTGGAAAATTGCTGTGTCCCATTGGACATCTTGCTCTGTCCCCTTGGACTCTTGTGGGTCCCATGCTCTCTCCTCACCGCTGTGCGCTTCCCATCAACACACTCACACACACATTTATCCCACAGAGCTACTTGACATGAGAGTCAGATCTCCACTGGATATGTTGGAGTTCTTTTCTTCTCACCATTTTTCCAATTGCGTTCAATTAAGTTCAGACCACTTGTCCGGTTTTACGGAGTCGGACGGACAGCAGCCAACGCGCAGTCAACGGAGACGCGCTCCCGGTGAGTCCAGACCTCACGTGGGCCATACCTCATAAAGCACGTCACTTTAGTGGAGAACGAGCGAACAGGAAATGTTTTCAGATCCTACTCTGTAATCCCAGAGAAAGCCTCTGACTGATATAAGGCGGTTGGAGGTTAACATTGTTTTCATAAACTGGTCAGACATAGTTCTAAGCACAAGTTCATTTGTTAAACTTATGTGTTTTCTTCTCAGGTTAAGAGGGTATTCTTCTTAATATAGAGCCATTAATTGGCTCGGATTAAATTTGTTCGTGTTTATGGCTATTGTTATAATCAACAGTTAATAACTCGATTTCTATGATGTACATGTTTAGTTGTAATGGCTTATTGCTATAATTTTCAATTTATTTTATTTACAATGCAAAGGGCCTCTTGTCTTTTGTGTTTGTGTTTTGGGCTATTCTTATTAATATCTAAATTTTACCCTTTTCTGACTGACAGTTTAGTATTATCTCTAAAATTGCATAGGACTGCAGTGTAGTTTACTTGAAAGTAGCTTCTATATTGAATAACTACTTTTGACAGAATTTCTGTAACTTAGCTTGCTGATTTTTATGGGTGGTAGCTTCTGTAAAGTGAAGCTGGAATTTATTGTAGAGTAGCTTAGCTAAACTTGCATAAATAAAAGTAGCTTGCCATCAATGGCTAGTTTATGTAGTCACATGTGAGAGCTAGCTGCTAACAGGGGACTGCGAGGTGTGATATGGAGAGGACCATGAGGATTTTGTGTTTTCTTTTCTTTTATACAGGTTTGTGACAACGCAATATTGTTATTATTAGCGGTTTAAAAAAACTTTTTTGGTACTTTTTGTATTCTTTGTGTTCTTTTGGTCTGTTACTGTATTTGCACTGTGTTAGCTGTGTTCAGTCTGCGTCCTAGCGTCTGTGGAGGGGACTGCTGAGCGTGTGATATGGAGCAGACCATGAGGATTTGTGTTTTATTTTTTTTATACAGACTGCTGATAAAGTTCAACCAGTGATCCTAAATGTGTCGTCGTAGTGCTTTCATCACTAGCCAGCCGCACCCCTTGTCAGACTGTACATTCCTTATTTCTGTTTACTAAAGCTCATTGTATGACGTCATAGTTTATATCAGTTCTTAGCCAACATGAACAGACCCAGGGACTGAGCTGTAGACCAGGGACTGCGGATGTAGACCAGGACTGAGGCGCAGACCCAGGTTTGTGGCTGCAGACCCCAGGATAGGCTGTAGAACCCAGGGACTGAGGCTGTAGACCCAGGAATGAGGCTGTAGACCCAGGACTGAGGGACTGTAGACCCAGGACTGAGTGCTGTAGGACCCAGGACTGAGGGGGGGGACTGTTGAACCAGGACTGAGGCTGCTAGACCCAGGACTGAGGCTGCAGACCCAGACTGAGGCTGCAGACCCAGGATTGAGGCTGTAGACCAGGACTGAGGCTCTAGATCCCAGGGAATGAGGCTGTAGACCCTGGACTGAGGTTGTGTAGTGGCTCCTATACAGTGTGGGGGGGTGTTGCCCATGGGTTCGGGAGCAACCAGCTTTAAATTGCTGAACCCGATGTTTGATGTTGAAAGAGAACAATATCATTTTCACCTTCTACCACCATCAAACATATTAGAATTATCTGCGTTGTTGTTGTTTGTTGCAGATCTACAAAGTCCATATTTCAGAATGGGGTTCACCTGTGATCAGTTGTGGAAAGACCTGCAGCTCTGCTGTGATCTAAAGAGACACCACAGAACTCACATGGAGGAAACAACCATACGAGTTGTGATCTGTTGGAAAATGTTTTACTACAAATCAATATCTCAAGGTCAACAAACAGAATCCACACTGGAGAATAAAACCCTTCAGCTGCAACGATTGTGATCAGAGTTTTAGACAAGAGGTACTCTCAAAGGGGTCAGCAGAGGGATCCACACAGGAGAGAAACCATTTGAGTGTGACCAGTGTGGAAAAAACATTTAGGACCAAAACAGTGCTCTTCACTACATCAGCATGTCCACACAGGAGAGAGACTCACCAATGTGACCAGTGTGAAGATTTTACATTGTTCTATATCACCTCAATGATCACTACAGAATCACACTGGAGATACCATTCCCCCCCCCCCCCCCCCCCCCCCCCCCCCCCCCCCCCCCCCCCCCCCCCCCCTCTGTGGGAGACTGTGGGAAGAGTTTACTCAGTCTTCAACTTACAAAGCACATGAGAGAATCCACACTGGAGAGAAAATCCTTCAGCTGCGACGATTGTGGTCAGAGTTTTTATCGGAGTGCATCATTCAAAGTGCATCAGTGGAATCCACACTGGGTAGAAAAGCACATTTGTTGTGACTTCTGCAGTTAAACTTTTGAAACAGCAACTGAGCGCAAAGTCACCATCGGAGCCACACTGGAGAGAAGCCTTACGAGTGTGACCGTGTGGAACATGTTTTAACGAAAGGAGGAATTCTTAACCAGCAACAAAAGAATCCCACATGGAGAGAAATCCTTCAGCTGCCGTCGATTGTGGTCAGAGTTTTTCTATGAGTGGTCATATCAAAAGTGCATCAGAGGTTCCACACTGGGTGAAACTTCTTGTCTGTGAAAAGTGCGAAAAGTCTTTTATAAGGTTTTCTCTTACACAAACACATTAAACATGTAGAGAAGCAGGTCTGAAGCATCTGGTCCAAAGTGATGGAGTCAGAGCTGAGGCTGCATCCTGTGAACCCCAGAGTCAGACTTACTAGGATCTCAAATGGCAGTATTAACTCCTGGTTTGGGTGAAAGATTCCTTTGGATTCAGTGTTTCATTTTCATGTTTGATTTTCTGTTCCTTAAGGCGCGTTCAGACCAATAGCTTCAATTAAGCTTCTTAAGCGCTCAACTGACGCAGGGATAGTTATGTTCCCTTTTGGTGTGAAGCTTTTGACGAGAGTGAGCGCCTGACGCCGGTGGGAGGAGCTTCTCTGTTGCCTGTGTCAGGACACGAGGTGGATTGTTCAATGAGAGCGTGACTTGTATTTGTTTTATAAAGCAAATGTAACGTTGTTGTAGGGGCTTTCAACAAAACATGTTCTGGGTTCACCACAGACTTTGAGAGGCTGCAGTGTTTGCGAGTTCGTCATTTACTAGGAGTGCGTACGGGAGGAGCTTTCGCTTTCAAGCGGTACTCCCGCTGGTCACTCGCCCAGTCTGAGTTCTCAAACCCCGGAGTCGCCTCTCCCCGCCTCTCCCTGCCTCTCCCGGCTCATCTCTCAGCTCTCACTGCTATCCCAAGGCTCTCCGCCCGACCGGAAGCTGCTTGCTCTGAGCCAGAACTCATCGTCAGCCTGTTCTTATTTTAAATAAACTACGTTTACTACTCAGCATGTGTACAATGATTTTGTTAATCAGAATGTTACTACTATACATAATTTTACTAATAACAATAATGACAAAAATACAGGCAGCAGCATGACTTCTCTTCATAGACAAGAGACAGACAACTCTGCTGCTGCTGCTTCCTGTCTCCTGAATGGTGAATGACCGCGTCAATTGCTTCAAAGAGCTCAGCTTTGCTCAGCTCGGCGTCTATAGGGATTCTGTTTTGATTCCGCGAGCGTTTCGTTGTATTCCGGCGTAAAAGCTCATCGTGAGGGGCGCGGTAGTACGCGCGAATCTTGAAGCTTTTGACGCGCGTCAAGTGGACGCCGGGGTCTCGGCTTCACCTGTACGCGCTTACCCTTTCACTTTCAATGGAAACCTGGACGGCTTTTGCGCCGAAAGCTGAGCAAAGTGAGCTTTTGAAGCTTAGACGCGGGCTTAAACCAATTCAGGAGACGTAGGAGCAGCTGACAGGCAGAGGGTCTGTCTCTGTCATGAGAGAAGTATGCTGCTGCTGTTTTATTGTCATTATTGTGATTAGTAATATTATCTTGTATGGTAGTCACATTATGGTGTAACAAAATACATTGTACACATGCTGTGTAGTAAACGTTGTTTATTTAATTAAGAACAGGCTGACGATGAGTCTGGCTAGAGCATGGCAGCTCCGGGCGGGCGAGAGCCAGGGGAAGAGGCAGGGAGAGGCGAGAGAGAGCGGGGAGTTGGCAGGGGAGAGGCGGGGAGAGGCGAGCTCCGGGGTTTGAGAACTCAGGACTCGGCGAGTGACTGCGGTATAGTACCGCTGAAAGCGAAAACTCTCTCAGTACGAAGCTCATGGAGTATATGACGGATCTCTGCTAACACTGCTGTCCTATCAAGTCTGTGGTGATCCCAGATCTTTGGTTTTGTTGACGACCCTAAACAACGTTTTTTGCTTTATTAACAAATTTAAGGCTCGCTGAATCATTGAAAAAAATCATCCGCTGTCCTGTACTACAGGCAAACAGTGAATGCTCCTACCCACCGGGCGTCAGGAGACGTCACTCGCGCAAAAGCTTCAAGCACCAAAAGGACAAAAACTATCCCGGCGTAAGTTGATGGCCGTCAAAAGCTTTTTGGAAGCTTTTGGTTCCGCTTGAACGGCGCCTTAAGGAACAGAAAAGTCATAACTTGAAAATTGATTTCACATGAACAGATGGATTCTTTCCACAACCAGGAGTTAAGACTGAAGTCGAGATCATGTAGGAGTTACTGACTCTGGGTTCACAGGATGCAGCCTCAGTCTGTCTCCTTCTCTTTGATACAGATTGCTTCAGGACCTGACTTCTTCTACAGGTTTTAATGTGTTTAGTAAGAGTATGAAACCTAATTAGTAAAAATTCTTTTCGCAACTTTTCTCAGACAGAATGGTTTACTCTCCAGTGTGGTTCCTCTGATGCACTTTGAGATGACCACTCTGAGGAAAAACTCTGACCACTATGTAGCAGCTCGAAGGGTTTCTCTCCCAGTGTGGATTCTTTGTGCAGCTGGTTATGATCTTACTCTTTCGTTTAAACCATGTTCCACAACTGGTCACACTCGTAGGCTTCTCTCTCAGTGTGGCTCCGATGGTTGATCGTGGGCGCTTATGTTGTGTTTTAAAGGTTTACTGCAGAAGTCACATGCAAATGCTTTTCTCCTGTGTGGATCTTGATGCACTTTGAGGATGTTCACTCGAGGGAAATACTCTGACCACAATCGTCGCTAGGAGGCTTGAATGATTTCTGCTCCAGTGTGATTCTCTCATGTGCTTTGTATGTGTGAAGACTGTGTAAAACGTCTTCCCATCTGTCTCCACAGACGATTGGTTTTTCTAATGTGTGGATTATGTAGTGATCAGTGAGGGGTGATAAACATTGTAAAAGTCTTTCACACTGGTAACATTGGTGAGGTCTCTTACCTGTTAGTGGACATGCGGATGTAGTGAGATGCAGCTGTTTGGTCCTAAATGTTTTTTCACACTGGTCACACTCTAATGGTTTCTCTCCTGTGTGGATCTCTGATGACTTTTGAGTTGTACCTCTGTGTCTTTTAAACATTTCTGATCATCAATCGTTGCAGAATTGAAGGGTTTTTCTCAGTGTGGATTATTTGTGGACGCTCCTTGAGATTTTGTTTTGTAGTAAAACAGTTCCAACAAAGTTCTCACTCGTTATGGTTGTCCTCCACCTGTGTGAGGTTCTGTGGTGTCTCTTTAGATAAGAAGCAGAGCTGCATGGTTTCTTTTCCTACATGTTCATCAGGTGAACCCCATTTCTGTAGATGGACTTTGTAGTTCTGCAACTAACACAAACTAACGTATGATAATTCTAATATGTTTGTATGGTGGTTAGAAGTGAGAAATGATATTGTTCTCTTTCATTCATCAAAAAATCGGGTTCTTGCAATTAAAGATGGTTGCTCCCGGGACCCATGGCTTCACCCCCCAAACCATACTTGTATAGGAGCACTTCTAAACCTCAGTCCTGGGGTCTCAGCCTCAGTCATGGGTCTAGAGCTCAGTCCTGGGGTTCTACGCCTCAGGTCCTGGGTCTGCAGACTCAGTACTGGGTATGCAGCCCAGTCGGGGTCTGCAGCCTCAGTCCTGGGTCTACAGCCTCAGTCCTGGGTCTACAGCTCAGTTCATGGTTCTACAGCCTCAGTCCTGGGTCTACAAGCCTCAGTCCTGGATCTACAGCCTCAGTCCTGGGTCTACAGCCTCTGAGTCCTGGGGTCTGCAGCCTCTGTCCTGGGTCTTGCAGCCTCAGTCCTGGGTCTACAAGCCTCAGTCCTGGTGTTCTACAGCCTCAGTCATGGGTCTGTTCATGTGGCTATGAATCAGATATAAACTATGACGTCATACATTGAGCTTTAGAAAACAGAAATAGGGAAATGTACAGTCGGACATAGGGGTGGCTGGCTGTTTAAGCACTACGACGACACATTTGATCAGTGGTTGACGTGATCTGCTTGTTCAGTATAAAAAATAAATAAAAACACAAATCCTCATGGTCTCTCCTATTCACACGCTCGCAGTCCCCTCTCAGATCGCTAGGCGCAGAACTGAACACAGCTAAAACAGTGGCATATACGAGTAAAGATCAAAATGAACACAATAATACAAAAATAGTACCATTATTACCCGCTAATAATAAACAATATTTGCGTTTGCACATCCTGTATAAAAGAAATGAAAACACATCCTCTTGGTCTCTCCATATCAACCGCTCGCAGTCCCTCGTTAGCAGCTAGCTCTCACATTGTGACTTAATAAATACCAGGTGATGGGCAAGCTACTTTTATTTTTGCAGTTAGCTATAGATTCTCTACAATAAATTCAGCACTTCACTTTACAGATAGCTACCACCCATAAAAATGCGCATGCTAAGTTACAAAAATTTCTGTCACAAAGTAGTTTGCTATATAGAAGCTTACTTTCAAGTAAACAAACTGCACAGTCTATGCAATTTTATTGATATATACTATTACTGTCAGTCAGAAAAGGTTAAAAATTTAGATATTTTTAGAATAGCCCAATCACCAACAACATAAGACAAGAAGGCCCTTGGCAATTGTAAAATAAATAAATTTGAGAAATTATAGCATAAGCCATTACAAATTAATGTACCTTCATTAGAAATGTTTTTATAACTGTTGGTTATAACCATAGCCCAATAAACACGAAACAAATGTGAATCCGGAGCAATTAATGGCTCTATTTAAGCAAGAATACCCTCTGAAACTGAGAAGAAAACACATAATAAGTTTACAAATGAACTGTGCTTGAACTATGTCTGACCAGTTTATGAAAAATACAATGGTAACATCCTACAGCCATATGATCTGTCAGAGGAGCTTTCTCTGGGCTAAGAGTAGGATCTGATAATCATTTCTGTTCGCTCAGTCTCCACTCATAAGTGACGTGCTTTCTGGAGGTATGGCCACGGTGAGGGTCTGGACTCCACCGGGCGGTCTCCGTGACAGCGCGTTGGCTGTGCCTGGGCCGTTCGGACGTACGTAATACGGACTAGGTGGTCGAACTTATTGAAAGCAATTGAAAAATGGAGAGAGAAAAGACTCCAACATATCCAGTGTGAGATCTGGTCTCTCATAAGTGCAGTTAGCTCTGTGGGTATTGTGTGTGTGTGTGTGTGGACTGGATGCGCACAGCGAAGTGAGGATATGAGAGGGAGGGAGAGAAAGGGGATACACGCATAGTGTGTCCAAGGGGACAGAGCAAGTGTCCAAGGGGAAACAGCAAAGTGTCCTAAGGGGTCACAGGCAACTGTGTCAGGGGACAGAGCAACGTGTCCAAGGGGGACAGTGAAGTGTCCAAGGGGACAGAGCAATGTGTCCATGGGGACTCAGCAAGTGTCCATGTGGGGGACAGAGCAAGTGTCAGGGGACACAGCAAGTGTCCAAGGGGACAGTAGCAAGTGTCCAAGGGGACAGAGCAAGTGTCCAAGGGGTTCAGAGCAAGAGAAAAAAGGCGTGGTGTATGTAAAGATTTACATTTACGCGAAATGATAATTGGTAGAGGTACGATCAGGAACACAAGTATTTTAAATTAATACATGAAAAAAATTACACGTATGTTAATAATCATTGTCATTAACAAACAGCTTATAACAGGACTACAGCTTATATCATTACATGGTTTTTTTATGTTGTATATATATTAATATATATATTATTCATTGTATTTCCATTGCGAATTAACGGACCCAACACGCGTCGACGGATCATATAGGATGTTTCTATTTCGTCCGTCAGACGTCGTTGTACTACATATAAGATTCAGAATGTTCTTCTACGGCAGAAGCTCCATGACTTCCTTATTTACCCGTCGCTCGCACAGCGACTGAAGAGCAATGAGGTCTCAGCCTTTTTACAGGAAACAAAGAGCACATTGTTTCTAGCATCATGCAGCTGCTCCGCCTCTCCTGGTAAACAACTGAGTTGTGACCCTCTGATATATTTTACGTCAAAGCAAACCAAACCCAATTATCACCCAGGTGGGCAGAGCCCACATTGTTTGATGCCTGGGGATCATCCACAAATGGAGAAGGGAGTGGTTTGATACTTCCCATTTTAGATTTTTTTTTGTGTTTTTTTTTAATTGGCTATCTCCCCCTCTTTTCCCTCTACATTGACAAGAACAGGTAGAGGGCAGCTAAATGCATTAGAAAGTAGATTTGCACTTTCTAATCATGGAGATATACATGCTCAACTCATTATGCAGTTCCCAGCCTACGTCATGAGTGACGTTGCCTCTAGCTCTGAAGTCACTGAAAGGAGTTTAAAAATAGATACTTTGCCTTAAACATATCACAATTTATACTTGATCCAATGCGATCAGACTAATGCCTTTTATCGTGTAAGCAACAGGGGGTGTCTTGTCATCAATTTGTCTGCCCAGGCACACTATAGAAGAGTCACATACATGTTACAGATAACTGATTCCTAAATGTTTTGCATTTTGTCCACCCGCATGTAGTTTGTGCCAGTATTCATTATTCGAAATGAAAACCATTGTACCCCTCCGAAATAATTGTAGTTGGGCATGGTTGTATAAGCTCTCAGCTGAACAGGAGTTGTCAATTTTAGATGAAGGATCTTGAGTCATCTTCTGTACTATGTAGTTGAGGTTTACTAGGGGGCATGCTTTATCCTATATGATAAACTGATATTTCTGCACAGTTAGGAGTCATACTCTGCTTTGGGATTTGAAATATGATGCATAAAATTTTATTTTGAGTGGCTCTGTGGGATTGGTAATTTACGAAAAACCTTTTTTTCCAAACTTCAAATATGGCAACTATTAACATTTTGGATGTACTCTCTCCCCTAGGTCAATGAAGATGGGGAAGATGATGGCAACAAGCCCTTGTATCCTGGTGCTCCGGTTTCTAAAGGAGAGACTTTACTGATGCTCATGTCCTTTCTGTTGCGGCACAATTTGACTGGTGAAGCAGTGACTCATTTGCTGGAAATGCTCAACATTGCATTTCCTGGCTTGATCCCATCCTCCCATTACCTGTTCCATAAAGAATTTGGAATCTCATCTACATATGAAGTACACTTTTATTGTGAACGCTGTTTGAAATACCTTGGCATTCGAGCTGACTGTCCCCGTGAATGTGATTCTTGTAACACACCATTTGATGCAGACGAACACCTGAAAAAAGGGGTCTATATTCTCGTGTTACCCCTGCGAGCGCAGATCAAACAACTCCTGGAAGAGCACAGTGTGACGCTTACTCAACATGATAAAAAGTTAGGGATTCTCTCTGATATACAATCTGGCAAGGAGTACCAAAAGTTATGCGATAGTGGAGTTCTAGAGAAAGATGATTTAACTTTAATTTGGAATTGTGACGGAGCACCAGTCTTCAAAAGTTCTAAATGCAGCATTTGGCCAATTCAGTGTCAGGTCATTGAATTAGCCCCGGATGAGAGAAGAAAGCACATTTTGTTGTCTGCGTTATGGTTTGGGCCTAGCAAGCCATCAATGTTTACATTACTAGCCCCATTTGTAAAAGACGCCTCTTTGTTGGAGACCGAAGGTGTAGATTGGAAAGATGAACAGGGAAACCCTCATGTGTCTAAAGTGTTTGTGCTCCTTTGTACTTCTGATTCAGTGGCGCGGCCTTTGCTTCGTAACACAAAGCAGTTTAATGGTTTTTATGGATGTGATTTTTGTTATCACAAAGGCGGCAAAGCTTATCCATACACCAGACCGGAACCCCTCCTGCGTAATGAGAAGGATCATTTTAGTCATGCAATGTCAGCAACAGTGGATGCACCTGTATTTGGAGTTAAAGGCCCATCTCCTTTGATGAGGCTGAGTCACTTTCAGATGATAAATGGCTTCATTCCAGAATATCAACACAATGTGTGCCTTGGCGTCACCCGACAGCTGGCTACTCTATGGTTTGATTCTACGAACAGTGATGCTTCTTGGTACATTGGTAAACAGATGGAAGAAGTTGATTTGCGACTTGAAAAGATAAAGCCTGTTGAGATAACAAGAACTCCAAGATCTTTCAAGGACAGGAAATTTTGGAAGGCTTCGGAGTGGCGAGCCTTCCTACTCTTTTATGCCTTGCCAACGTTAAAAGGAATTCTTCCTGCTAGATTTTGGAATAATCTGTTCCTTTTGGTATTTGGCATATACACATTACTGCAGGACGAGATCCAGAAACGAGCAATCATGATGGCAGAACTGGCACTCAAAACATTTGTTATTGACTTTCAGAGACTGTATGGAAATGACCGCATGACTTTCAATATCCATTTGCTTTCCCATGTCGCACAAAGTGTTAAACAATGGGGACCTTTATGGGCTACTTCTACTTTTCCATTCGAGTCCAATATGGGCACTCTCCTTAAATATTTTCATGGGACACAATCTGTCCCGTTGCAAATGGTCAGAACATTTCTGTTGTGGAGAGAATTACCGGAAAAAGCCAAACATACCATAACATCTGGAAATCCAAAGGTAGAGTCATTTGTTGAAAAACAGTATTCCTATGACCGAAGAACAGAAAAATGTGTCATACTTAATGGAAGTGTCAAGGGTTTTGGTCATCCTCCTTGGCAGGAAAACATCCCAGCTTCACATGGGCTTGCCATTGGAAAACTGTGTGAAAATCTAAGTAACTGCTTCTGGTATTACAGGCGTTTTTTGGTTAAAGGCATTTTGTTTCACAGTCAGACTTATGAACGGCTGAAGAAAAGATTCAACAGTGCTGTATCTTTGAATGATGGTAAATTATGTTTAATTAATGACTTGGTTGTCTTTAAAGAAAAGTGTGCACATGAAAACCCGGGATACTGTGCATGTATCAAACATTCTTGTGTGTTGGTAGAGGAGCTGAGTAAATCTAACAGGCCATTGTGTAACGATTCAAAGATTAATGTAGAGAGTACTTTCATTCACGAAGTTAAGAAGACTGGAAACGTGTATGCAATTTGGCCTGAGACGATATTAAAGAAATGTGTCGTCGTTGAGACAGATAAACTGTATTTTGTACCTCTGCCAAATCCATATGAACGGGACTGAAAGAGCTCATTGTCTTTAATGTTCCCATTTTATGAGCATCAATAAACTACCTGAAAAGTTGTTGTTCTCCTTTTTTCCATCGTTAGAAAGTAGGTGGTTTTGTGTACTATTTAAGGGCCGGACGATGTTTGAAATAAAAGGGTTATAATGACACTATGTAGACTAGGAGTTTACTTAGGCTATAGTCTTAAGCCACATACATGCTGACCTTTTGGCAAAAAAAAGAACTGACAAAGATCAGATCAGATTTTAACCATCTTGCAGTATAAAACAATCCAGCAAATGTGAAAATATATCAAAAGGGATACAATCAAAAAGATGCATGCAAATAGTTTAATATTTAAACTTTTAATAAGATAACCTCAAGTGCAAGTATTATCTAAATGTAAACTTTAGTCTAAGTGTATATGTTGGTATAATACTATAGCCTAATTTTTAATGTACTTAGACTTTACTTGGCAAAGTATACTTCTGGTAAGTACAGTCAAGTACAAGTATAGTCTAAATGTAAGTAAACTTTTGAATAAGTACACATACAAGTACAATATTGAAATAATTATTAGTATACTTTAAGTAAATTTTAAGTATACTAAGTGCAAGTATAGTCTAAATGTAAGTAAACTTTGATATAAGTATATATATAAGTATACTTATTAGTATACTTAAAAATTTACTAGGTGAAGTATACTTCTGATAAGTACAGTGAAAGTAAACTTGAAGTATACTATATTCTTTTTAAGTATACTACCAAGTATACTTGAATGTACTTCTTTTTGGTAAGGGTTACGCAGGAGCATACGTGTGTGTTTGTGTTACGCAGGAGCATACGTGTGTGTTTGTGTTACGCAGGAGCATACGTGTGTGTTTGCGTTACGCAGGAGCATACGTGTGTGTTTGTGTTACGCAGGAGCATACGTGTGTGTTTGTGTTACGCAGGAGCATACGTGTGTGTTTGTGTTACGAAGGAGCATACGTGTGTTTGTGTTACGCAGGAGCATACGTGTGTGTTTGTCGTTTACCTCACACAGTGCACATTTTTCTGATGTCTTAAACGTGAGCTGCCCCTCCCCCGTTCACGGTGACACGACCACAGAAGAATCATGAATCTTCTTCAATAATGCAAAGCTGAGCCGGACATAATAAAGAATAAGCCTCAAGGTGTAAATCTGAGTCTCGTAATTTATCTGATATTATTGTTTCTAGTGCTCACAATCAGAGAGTTATTTTGAGACGGTTAAAAAGGTTCTTGATGTCCTGAAAACGCTCCAAATCTGTGTGAAACTATCTTCCATTTTTCATTACCGTTTGCCAGTTCCAAGGCCTTGATCTCGTCCTAATTATGATCCTGGCACGTCTGGAAATGACTTTGCTCTTACGAGTAAAAGTAATGGATCCGATCAGAATCACAGGCTCTCCTCATGAAGCGATCCCCCTCGGCTTTTTGAAGAGCTGTTTCTGATGGAGGCCTGGTTCATGCTGATGTGGCAGTGCACGCCGTGTTCAAGAAATCAAACTTCTTCTCAACAACTATCAACCAATTTCTATGCTTCCTCTGAAGTCAAAAATGCTTCAGAAGTGTTTTTAAATAACAATGGTATTTTGGAGATCATCCAGTCAGGCTTTAAAACTGCCACAGCACAGAGACGGCCCAGTTAAAGGTTTTTAATCATTTTATTCTGGCCGCAGACGCTGGACCCACTCAGGCTGTAGATCCAGGACTGAGGCTGTAGATCCAGGACTGAGGCTGTAGATCCAGGACTGAGGCTGTAGATCCAGGACTGAGGCTGTAGATCCAGGACTGAGGCTGTAAGTTTATTTGTATAGCACAATTCATACACAAGGGAACTCAAAGTGCTGAACAAATTAAGAAAGCATTAAAATCATAAATAATCACAGAACATTAAAAAGAAAGATAAAAATATAAAATCCCTCAGTTGTATGCACAGCTAAACAGAACTGTCTTTAACCTGGTTTTAAACATTGTCAGAGAGGAGGCCTGTCTCACATCTTCAGGAAGACTGTTCCAGATTTTAGCAGCATGAATCTGAAAAGCAGCCTCCCCATGTTTAGTTCTGACTCTGGGCACTAACAGGAGTCCAGTCCCTGTGCTCCTCAGAGTCCGGGCTGGTTCATATGGGACTAACATGTCACTAATATATTTTGGTGCGAGGCCATGGAGAGACTTGTACACAAGCAGAGCTGTTTTAAAGTCTATTCTCTGAGCCACAGGAAGCCAGTGCAGAGACCTGAGGACCAGACTAATGTCGTCGTACTTCCTGGTTCTAGTCAGGACTAATGTGGTCGTACTTCCTGGTTCTAGTCAGGACTAATGTGGTCGTACTTCCTGGTTCTAGTCAGGACTAATGTGGTCGTACTTCCTGGTTCTAGTCAGGACTCGAGCTGCTGCATTTTGAATGTACTGCAGCTGTTTTACAGCCTGTTTGGACAGACCTGTGAGCAGGCCATTGCAGTAGTCTAACCTACTGGAGACAAATGCATGGATAAGAATCTCCAAGTCTGCTTTAGACACTATGTTTTTGATCCTGGCAATGTTTTTTAGATGGTAAAAAGCTGCTGATGTTACTGATTTGATGTGGCTATTAAGATTTAAGTCTGAGTCCAGTATTACCCCTAGATTTCTGACCTTGTTTGAAGGTTTTAGGGAGAGAGACTGTAGGTGACAGATGACGCTCTCTCTTTGTTTCTGGGGACCAAAGACAATCATTTCAGTTTTGTCTGCGTTTAGCTGAAGGACTGTAGACCCAGGACTGAGGCTGTAGGCTTCAGTCCCTCCCTCTGCAGACTCTCTTCACTCCCACTGTCAAATCCAAGCACCGAACCTTTGGGGACCAAACTTTCACCATCTCTGCTCCCACTCTCTGGAACTCTCTCCCTCCTCATCTCAGAAACTCACTAAACTCTTTCAAAAAACAGTTAAAAACTCAATTGCTTTTAGATTTTTACTTTTGTGTGTCTGTCTGAATGTGTGTGTGTGTGTGTGTGTGTGTCCTGAATTGTGAAACTTTTTTGATAAGCGTTATATAAAACCCATGTATTATTATTATTGCTATTATGAATGACTTATTGGGTCTGAGTGAAGAGGAGCAGAGTTGGGACGAAGAGAACCGCTCAGAGGTGATTGTTGCGTGTTCTTCCTCACTTCCTGACGTTTACAGAGATTACTTCATGAGTTCCATAAATCCTGGACTCCACACGTGCCACACATGTAATCATAGAGAATGGATGGACTTTTTACGCGTCTGAAGCTAAAATACTGCGTCGCACACGAGCGGAGAAGACTCGGCCCTGTATGAGTATGAGCTGCGTTCATGTTGTCGAAATGTAAGTCTGTAAATCAGCGGGCGCCAAAACCACTGTAGACTTTCAAATGCACTGTTTCTCAGATCATTGTTTGGTCTTATTAGATTTGTTCTTCTTTCTGAAATAGTCAAGAAGAGCAGATATGAGCTGACGAAGAAGACAGACTTTGTTAAGATTCCATTTCAAGTCACAGCCGTAGTTATCTCTGAGGACTTCACACAACCCTGGATTCTCCAACACAGATCAGAGAATCAAACCATTCAAACACAGCAAATACAAATATTAATTAATGATTAATTAATCAGTGTCTGTGGGATTGCAGGTGGGCGGCCGTGTCTGGGTAGATTTGAAGTTGTGCCAAACTCTTTTCATTTCTAAAAACAAAAATGGATGAAGCAGTGAGCTCAATGTTTGGGAAATGAGAGAGAGAGACAAGGGGGAGCGACCAGAGATAGACCAGAGAGAGACCAGAGAGAGAGACCAGAGAGAGAGACCAGAGAGAGAGACCAGAGAGAGACCAGAGAGAGACCAGAGAGAGACCAGAGAGAGACCAGAGAGAGAGACCAGAGAGAGACCAGAGCTAGACCAGAGAGAGACCAGAGAGAGACCAGAGAGAGACCAGAGAGAGAGTCCAGAGAGAGACCAGAGAGAGACCAGAGAGAGAGACCAGAGAGAGTCCAGAGAGAGACCAGAGAGAGAGTCCAAAGAGAGGGACCAGAGAGAGAGACCAGAGAGAGAGAGATCAGAGAGAGACAAGAGGGAGCGACCAGAGAGAGAGAGACCAGAGAGAGACCAGAGAGACCAGACAGACCAGAGAGAGACCAGAGAGAGACCAGAGAGAGACCAGAGAGAGAATCCAGAGAGAGACCAGAGAGAGAGCAGAGAGAGACCAGAGAGAGAGAGACCGGAGAGAGACCAGAGAGAGAGACCAGAGAGAGACCAGAGAGAGACCCGAGAGAGAGACCAGAGAGAGAGACCAGAGAGAGAGACCCGAGAGACCAGAGAGAGAGCAGAGAGAGACCAGAGAGAGAAACCAGAGAGAGAGACCAGAGAGAGAGACCAGAGAGAGACCAGAGAGAGAGACCAGAGAGAGACCAGAGAGAGACCGAGAGAGAGACCAGAGAGAGACCAGAGAGAGAGACCAGAGAGAGAGACCAGAGAGAGAATCCAGAGAGAGACCAGAGAGAGAGACCGGAGAGAGACCAGAGAGAGAGACCAGAGAGAGACCAGAGAGAGAGACCAGAGAGAGACCAGAGAGAGACCAGAGAGAGACCAGAGAGAGAGACCGGAGAGAGACCAGAGAGAGAGACCAGAGAGAGACCAGAGAGAGACCAGAGAGAGAGACCAGAGAGAGACCCGAGAGAGAGACCAGAGAGAGAGACCAGAGAGAGACCAGAGAGAGACCAGAGAGAGAGACCCGAGAGAGAGACCAGAGAAAGAGAACAGAGAGAGACCAGAGAGAGAATCCAGAGAGAGACCAGAGAGAGAATCCAGAGAGAGAGACCAGAGAGAGAATCCAGAGAGAGAGAGATCAGAAGGAGAGAATAGAGAGAGGCCAGAGAGACAGACCAGAGAGAATGGAGAGAGACCAAAGAGAGATTAGAGAGGGACCAGAAAGAGACACCAAAAAGACAGACCAGAGAGAGTCCGGTGAAAGAGACCAGACAATAAGTTCTATGTGTTCTTTTTCTAAGTGTTGAGGTTTATTCCTGTTGATAAATCCCGAGTCCCTCTTTCCTCTCCTCTTCTCTTTCTGAAGAGTTGTAATAATTCTGTTTATACGTCTTTCACCTTTTCCCCAAAATGCCACCATTTTCTCTCACCTTGTTTTTGCTCCGCTGCGTTTTCTGTCTCTCCAAATCACCCTGTTTTTATTTTCTAAATGTGTTTTTGGAGCCCGGGGCCAAACCGCTGCAGCAGAAATGTGTGGAATAGTCAAATCAATGTTTCAGATAAAAAGCTCAGAGTTTAGATGTCTGCGGCGGTTTAGAGGGTTTCAACGAGGCGCGAACATATGTGTGTCTGTAACTGAGTGAGAGAAGCCCCTCCAGATTATTCTATTCTCACAATAATATCTCATTATTATTATTATTATTATTATTATCATTTTCAGATTGTTACTCCAGTGTTATGTTTCTTGTGGAATACCTTACGAGCCGCTGTGACGACGCAATCTCCCTGTGGATCAATAAAGTCTAATTTGACTCCTGGCTGGTGGGGGTGTACCCGGAAACAGAATTATCCAATCAATTCTCACGACATCTTCTTTCTTCTGGAAAATGTCTTTACGAGATGGTCCAAAAGTTGCTCTTGGTTAAACAAACGCTGCCAATGCTGAGATAATTTTTTTTTGGACCAGCCTTGTTTAGCCGCTGTGGACTTGTGAATGGGGCTCGTGCTGCTGACAAATGCGCAAATGTGTTTTTTCAGAGGATGCCAATTTTGATAAATAATCTCTAAATAATCTGAAGTTGTATGGAATCAGCTGTTTGTTTCAACACAAGCAAACGTACACATTGTAATATTATCCAGTTGCATCAGTTGTGGGTATTTTGTCCTGTGAGCTGGGGGCCCCCTGTGCAGCTGGGGGCCCCCGTGCAGCTGCCCTGTCTGTGTCTGAGCTGGAGCCGGCCCTGGTCCTGGTGCAGTGGACTCAGAAGGAGCTTTGCAGGGACTGAACAGGATAAACTGTTATTGAAGTCCGGTCACAGCTTTAGAAAAACAGTTCACCTTGGAGAGACCCATGAGGAAACGCATTAGACTTATTGGATTTAAGCATGTTTATTGATTGAGCATGTTTGGCGCCCTAGGCCCGGGCGGGATGCTGTTGAGCACGGCGCTTGCTCGCGTGCATGATCCCCCCCGGGGCCTAGGCACTGGTGACGGCAGAGGCAGTAGGCAACACGCTTCATGCGAGAAGGAGGAGGTGGGGCGGCGGCGGCTTGCAGACTTCAGAAGATCGGGAAGTGGGCGTCTCCGGCTTTTAACTTGCTGTCCTGGTGGTTATTGGTTGACTGGGTGTGGGCGTTGCTGGTATTGATGAGTCGAGGAAGAGCAGCCTGTGGCCTGGCAGCAACAGCCGGGTCTACCACGGTGAACTTTCGCGAAAGCTCCATTTCACCTTGGAGAGACCCATGAGGAAACGCATTAGACTTATTGGATTTAAGCATGTTTATTGATTGAGCATGTTTGGCGCCCTAGGCCCGGGCGGGATGCTGTTGAGCACGGCGCTTGCTCGCGTGCATGATCCCCAAAAAGCGGGCCTGCGATTGGGATAGCAGGACGTACTGCGCGGGCCTGAGAGCAAGAGCGAGCTGAGAACATGCGCACGCGCGCATGTTCAGCCAGCCGCTGTAGCAGAGGAATCTTTGAGCGAACTGAGAACATGCGCGCACGCGCATGCTCAGCCAGCCGCAGCAGAGGAATCTTTGAGCGAACTGAGAACATGCGCGCACGCGCATGTTCAGCCAGCCGCAGCAGAGGAATCTTTGAGCGAACTGAGAGCATGCGCGCACGCGCATGCTCAGCCAGCCGCAGCAGAGGAATCTTTGAGCGAACTGAGAACATGCGCGCACGCGCATGTTCAGCCAGCCGCAGCAGAGGAATCTTTGAGCGAACTGAGAGCATGCGCGCACGCGCATGCTCAGCCAGCCGCAGCAGAGGAATCTTTGAGCGAACTGAGAACATGCGCGCACGCGCATGTTCAGCCAGCCGCAGCAGAGGAATCTTTGAGCGAACTGAGAATATGAGCGCACGCTCATATTCAGCCAGACGCTGAAGCAAGGAATCTTTGAGCGTTTGAGGAAAGTGCGTGCCGCCACCAGAATCTTATTGCTTACTTGCTTTGCTGGGAGCTTACGAGGAAGCCGGTAGACGTTGTGCTGCCATGATAGCGGTCGCATCTGGCCTGATGTAGGTGGAGAAGCCGAAGAGGACCAGCGCCCCAGCCGTTGCAGAGGAAGAGTGGGGGAGCCCCAGCGAGGTCACGCGCGTGGCAGCGCCTATCCTGAAGGAGTGGGCTGTATAGAGCTGGGGAGACAAATTGCAGAGGAGCAGTAGGGATCTTAGCTGAGCTCTGAACCAGGTTGCTGTTATGGGAAGGTTGACTGGAGTGAGAATTAGAGGTCCGTTAAAATCTCCTTTTTGCCGCGGAGGCGAGTGTAACGCATCATGGACCTGTAGGGGCAGAGAGATGTGTCGAAGCGAGCTATTATTGTGTTGCAGGCGCCTCTGATCTTTGAATGTTTGAGATGAAGGTTGAATGGTCAGGGGACATTATGTTGGGTGAGAAGAGCGACCTTTGTTTAATGCTTCCACTACGTCGAGATGATCACGCATGACAGAGATCCTCTTTCTCTGCCACGTGTGATTCCGCAGCGCGCAGGCCACGACCACTGGGAATGTCTCGTGTAGGGCAGAGGAAATGCTCCGGGGAAAGTAGCGGGCCACGGCCGGCGAACCACTGGTCCTGGAAGAATCCCCCAAAAACCCACGGAAGGGGCAGCGTCCGTGTAGAAGCGGAGACCTGTAGGGGCAGAGAGACACACCGGAGAGGGCCATTGATGTTGCAGGCGCCTTTACGCTTAGAATCTTGGGTTGGAGAGTAGATAATTAGGCCAGTAGGATAGGACGGGAAGCCGTGTCTCGGACCGCATTGAAGGTTGAGTGAGCAGTGGTGAAACGCTTATGCAGAGAAGCCACAGAAGGCGAGCAGAAGATGCTGCGAGGAGGGCAGACATGTACTTGGAAGATGAGCCGGAGTTCAGCGCCGCTGCAGGATGGGCAGCATGATGGGGAGCCTGTGATCAGAAGAGTGAAGAACCAGGTATGGATGCCTTTGATTAGGAGTCCGATTGACGGCTCAGCGCAGCTACTTGGCCAGCTGCATCTGATAGAATCAGGAGATTCAGTAGAAAGATGAAGCACGACCGCCGAAGCGACCCTGGGAGCATAGGTGCGAGTCCGGCGCAGCGCGGCATACTCAGCCGGGCTGCATCCATTAGAAGCAGGATAAGCTTCTGAGAGAATGGGTTGCAGTAGCAGTAGCAGCAGCGGCAGCAGCAGTAGCCTCAGATAATAACAGCAAAGTCCTGTATCAAGCCGCGGCAGCAGCAGTAGCAGCGTCCTTAGAAAATAACAGTAATAATTCTGTATCAAAGCCACAGCAGTAGAATGTTGTTGTAGCTGTTCAGGGTTTCAGTAAAAGAGATGCGAAGTGAAGAGAGATGGCAAAGTAAAATGAAGCAGCAGCAGTAGCAGCAGTAGCCGTATGAAGCAGCAGCAGTAGCAGTATGAAGCAGCAGCAGCAGTAGCAGTGTGAAGCAGCAGCAGCTGCAGCATCCGTCGATAATAGCAGCAATAATCCTGTATCAAAGCCAGAGCAGTAGAATATTGTTGTAGCCGTTTAGTGTTTCAGTAAAAGAGATGCGAAGTGAAGAGGGATGTCAAAGTACATGAAGCAGCAGCAGCAGCGCAGCAGTAGCAGCAGCAGTAACGGTAGCAGTATGAAGCAGCAGAAGCAGCATTAGCAGTAGCAGCAGTAGCAGTATGAAGCAGCAGCGGTTGCAGCATCCGTAGATAATAACAGCCATAATCCTGTATCAAAGCCAGAGCAGTAGAATATTGTTGTAGCTGTTTAGTGTTTCAGTAAAAGAGATGCGAAGTGAAGAGAGATGTCAAGTACATGAAGCAGCAGCAGCACGGCAGCAGATGCAGTATGAAGCAGCAGCGGCAGCAGTAACGGTAGCAGCATGAAGCAGCAGCGGTTGCAGCATCCGTAGATAATAACAGCAATAATCCTGTATCAAGCCACCGCAGTAGAATATAGTTGAAGCTGTTTAGTGTTTCAGTAAAAGAGATGCGCAGTGAAGAGAGGTGTCAAAGTAAAGAAGCAGCAGCAGCACGGCAGCAGATGCAGTATGAAGCAGCAGCGGCAGCAATAGCAGCAGTAGCGGCAGCAGAAGCAGCAAGCAGCAGCAGCACAATGCAATTCATACGAACAACAGACGTGTCACGCCAGCGTGCGCCGCTTGTCTCCGTGAGCCAGGTTACGTACGTGTCTGAAGAGCCGAGCCGTAGAGATAGGTGCAGCCTGGGAGCCTGCGGAGCGGCAGCGGCAGGAACAGCAGCAGCGGCACATGTAGTAGTAGGAGCAGCAGGAGCAGGCAGCAGGGACAGGCAGCAGCAGGAATAGGCAGCAGCGGGATCAGGCATCAGTAGGAACGGCAGCAGGGACCGCAGCAGCGGCGGTCAGAGAACCATGCCCACGGTTGTTTAAGAGCCTGAGGAAATAAATCAACCCGAATCCGAAACATTCCCATGCGAGAAACAGATGTCCCCTGGAGCCATCTTGCTGCTTTGGTTATGGCAGATACGCATGAACGATCACTGATCCATGCGTTCATTAGCTCCAGCTCCACTTCAAACCCATTGCATATTCACATTGGGCCCCTTTTCTTTCTGCTGCCTTTCGAAATGCAACAACTGCAGTTTAGTTACCCAGTTTAATACTAGTGACCTAGCTATTTAAATGCATGGCCCCTCCTTCCTCCTGCAGATAGACGAATTTAAATACATAATTTAACAATAGTGACTTGCGAGTAATGAGATTGATGCTGTAAAGATGGCGCCGTGCAAGAGCTCTGTGTGTGCCGTCTGGAGCACGATGGGGTAGTCTTTGCACATTTTTTCCAACGTGGTTTTACTGCAAGTGGCAGAACATGAATCTGAATTAATGCACATTGCTCCTCTTATATCCCTCAGACATTGGAGATTGATGCCATTTAAGATGCATTGACCCTCAGTTAGCTCAACACGGTGTAAAACGGAGCCTGCAGACCAAGCACGGGCGAAGACTGACGCCTGCAGTCAAGTGCGTAGGGCAAAAACCAGCCGCCTGCAGCCTAGACTCCGGGATTAAACTGTCCGCGGTCGGCACACTCACTGTACTCACATGCCAGGAGACTTGGGAAGAGCAACGGGACAACGCGGCACCGCCAGTCGGAGGCAGGGACACGCACAGCACCGCCAGACCGTCTGCGCGCGGCAGCAGACCACGAGGAACGAGCAGCACAGAACCGCGGAGGGGCCCCGCGGAGCAGCCCGCAGAAGAGCCCGCAGAGGAGGAGAGCAGTGGAGACACGCGAACCACAGCAGGTGCAGGGACGCGGAGGAGGAGCAGACCACGAGCAGCCAGACTGAGGACAGCCGGGCCACGCGCACGAGCAACACGTGAGCAGAAGCGACCCCTCCAGAACAACGCATGCATTTGCGAACAGGAGCGTTAGCGACATGCACCTTGCAGGCTTCAGAAGTTTGCAGACTTCAGAAGATCGGGAAGTGGGCGTCTCCGGCTTTTAACTTGCTGTCCTGGTGGTTATTGGTTGACTGGGTGTGGGCGTTGCTGGTATTGATGAGTCGAGGAAGAGCAGCCTGTGGCCTGGCAGCAACAGCCGGGTCTACCACGGTGAACTTTCGCGAAAGCTCCATATTAGTGCCATTGAATGCAGTCTGCGACACACAGACTCACAACTGCAGCAACTTTCACTTTGAAATGACAAGTTTAAGAAATAATAATAATAATTAATTTTATGTCATGGCGCCTTTCAACACACCCAAGGACGCCTCACAATGAAAAACATCAACACATAATATTAAAAGTACTGAAAAGAACGGCAAGAAAAAGCCAGTTTCAAAAGGTTTTCAGACGAGATTTGAAAATATCCAGAGACTTCGAGCGTTGCAGGTGAAGTTCTTAAAGCTCGGGGTCGTAACTTTCCAACCACAACAATAGAACTCTCGCTCCTGGCTTTAAAACCGTTTCACATGGATGTTTTTAGACCAACTTTATCCGACAGAAAAATGACTCACCGGGAACTCTGTATTTTACTTTAAAGAAGCAATATGTAAGATTTTCATGTCAAGTCATCATTAAAGGGCCCTAATCTGTCATCATTAAAGGCCCCTAATCTGTCATCATTAAAGGGCACTAATCTGTCATCATTAAAGGGCCCTAATCTGTCATCATTAAAGGCCCCTAATCTGTCATCATTAAAGGCCCCTAATCTGTCATCATTAAAGGGCACTAATCTGTCATCCTTAAAGGGCCCTAATCTGTCATCATTAAAGGCCCCTAATCTGTCATCATTAAAGGGCCCTAATCTGTCATCATTAAAGGCCCCTAATCTGTCATCATTAAAGGGCCCTAATCTGTCATCATTAAAGGGCCCTAATCCGTCATTATTAAAGGGCCCTAATCTGTCATCATTAAAGGGCCCTAATCTGTCATCATTAAAGGGCCCTAATCTGTCATCATTAAAGGGCCCTAATCCGTCATAATTAAAGGGCCCTAATCTGTCATAATTAAAGGGCCCTAATCTGTCATCATTAAAGGGCCCTAATCTGTCATCATTAAAGGGCCCTAATCTGTCATAATAATAAACTGCTCTTTTCCAATACTTCTTTAACTGATCACAGTTGTTCAGAGATATTTGAATTTCTAAATTACTTTTCCTGCCTCTAAATCTTGTTATTGTTTTCATTTCGATGTCCCGCCCTCCACCGTTTCACCAATCAGAAAGTCTGTGATCCGGGCGCCAGAACTCACCGCATGCAGCTAATCTCACTGGTAAAGTACCATGTGGCGCTGAACTAAAAAAGGTCTTGTTATGATTCTCAAATCATTAACGACAAAACAAGGAATAAAACCAGGATTTCTATCTTTGTGAAAAAGGTGTTGGTTATAGATTTGTTGTTGACTAAACTCTTGTCTATTCAGCTGTTATGGTCCCAGCTGGATTCGTCTGCATATCTGGCAACCTGAGTCAGGGAGAGTGGGAGAGGCTGCAGTACCACTTTTGGCCAGATTGTTTGTGTATTGCTTCTTTAACAAGACTCTTTCTGTTGTTGTGGTATTTACCAGACTGAAGTTACATACCCCAGCTTTAACTGTGCAGTAGGTTTCAACATTTTAAAACTAAATCATCAGAAACGTGTCCCCCCCACCCCTTCTGTCTGAAGGCTCTGGTCTCAAACGTCACGTATTCAGAGGCTGTTTATGTTTCACTATTTAACCTTTTCACAAATTTATTTATTCAGGTTCTCATCAGTCTCAAAGAGCAAAGAGGAATCCTGGGGTCTCTCCGGTCTAAAGCAGGTCTAAAGCAGGACTAAAGCAGGTCTAAAGCAGGTCTAAAGCAGGACTAAAGGAGGTCTAAAGCAGGACTAAAGCAGGTCTAAAGCAGGTCTAAAGCAGGTCTAAAGCAGGTCTAAAGCAGGACTAAAGCAGGTCTAAAGCAGGTCTAAAGCAGGACTAAAGCAGGTCTAAAGCAGGACTAAAGCAGGTCTAAAGCAGGTCTAAAGCAGGACTAAAGCAGGACTAAAGGAGGTCTAAAGCAGGACTAAAGCAGGTCTAAAGCAGGTCTAAAGCAGGACTAAAGCAGGTCTAAAGCAGGACTAAAGCAGGTCTAAAGCAGGTCTAAAGCAGGTCTAAAGCAGGACTAAAGGAGGTCTAAAGCAGGTCTAAAGCAGGTCTAAAGCAGGACTAAAGCAGGTCTAAAACAGGACTAAAGGAGGTCTAAAGCAGGTCTAAAGCAGGTCTACAGCAGGACTACAGCAGGTCTAAAGCAGGACTAAAGCAGGTCTAAAGCAGGACTAAATCAGGACTAAAGCAGGTCTAAAGCAGGTCTAAAGCAGGACTAAATCAGGACTAAAGCAGGACTAAAGCAGGTCTAAAGCAGGTCTAAAGCAGGTCTAAAGCAGGACTAAATCAGGACTAAAGCAGGACTAAAGCAGGTCTAAAGCAGGTCTAAAGCAGGACTAAATCAGGACTAAAGCAGGACTAAAGCAGGTCTAAAGCAGGTCTAAAGCAGGACTAAAGCAGGTCTAAAGCAGGACTAAAGCAGGTCTAAAGCAGGTCTAAAGCAGGACTAAAGCAGGTCTAAAGCTTTGTTCGCAGTATAATCTGCGGTGAACTCTCTTCTCTCAGTCTTTGTGTTTGCAGCGTTTAGCGATCGACATGAAGTAATAGAAAAAAACATGACGCATCATTCTTTGTGTTTGCAGAGAGAGGAGCAGAGAGAGGAGCAGAGAGAGGAGCAGAGAGAGGAGCAGAGAGGAGCAGAGAGAGGAGCAGAGAGAGGAGCAGACAGAGGAGCAGAGAGAGGAGCAGAGAGAGGAGCAGAGAGGAGCAGAGAGAGGATCAGAGAGAGGAGCAGACAGAGGAGCCGAGAGAGGAGCAGAGAGAGGAGCAGAGAGAGGAGCAGAGAGAGGAGCAGAGAGAGGAGCAGAGAGAGGAGCAGAGAGAGGAGCAGAGAGAGGAGCAGACAGAGGAGCAGAGAGAGGAGCAGAGAGAGGAGCAGAGAGAGGAGCAGAAGGAGCAGAGAGAGGATCAGAGAGAGGAGCAGACAGAGGAGCCGAGAGAGGTGCAGACAGAGGAGCAGAAGGAGCAGAGAGAGGAGCAGAGAGAGGAGCCGAGAGAGGAGCAGAGAGAGGAGCAGAGAGAGGAGCAGAGAGAGGAGCAGAGAGAGGAGCAGAGAGAGGAGCAGAGAGAGGAGCCGAGAGAGGAGCAGAGAGAGGAGCAAGAGAGAGTAGCAGAGAGAGGAGCAGAGAGAGGAGCAGAGATGAGCCGAGAGAGGCGTAGAGAGAGGAGCAGAGAGAGGAGCAGAGAGAGGAGCAGAGAGAGGAGCAGAAGGAGAGGAGAGAGGAGCAGAGAGAGGAGCAGACAGAGGAGCCGAGAGAGGAGCAGAGACAGATTCCTCCTCTTATAGAACTCACAGAGGTTAAAGCTGGTGTATGTAACTTCGCAGCCTCAGTATATTCCCAGGTGCTGAGCTCAGTGATGCATGTGACACACACAGGACCGAGAGATTAGAGGAACCCTGGTCCTCCCGGTTCTGCGCAGTGGACGAGCTCCCATAATGCTTCGAGCCAAATACGTGTGGCTCTCATGCACGTGCAAAAGGGCTCGGCCACGCTCCGACCAATCAGAGGGCAGCGTTCTGACCAATCAGAGCTGCTGATCAGAGCAGAGTAATGGGGCTTTCAGATGCCAACGCTGAAACGCTGAAGCCCCGCTCACCAGACGCGCATTCTCTAGTTTTCAGACGCAGAGGACTTCACACCAGAACGTCCTGACGCGAGCCGGAAGTACCGGAAGTAGCCGGCTCTGATGCTAACAGAGCTATGCTAGCGGCTTCTTGTGTACAGATCTTCTCCAATATGCAGCTTTGCAGCGTGTCTTTGCTCACAGACCTTCCACGGGCTTTATACAACAGCAGTATGTGTTCACGGAGGTGCGCCATACGTGTTTTATATTATTAAACTGTATTTCCGCATCGGCGAACACACTCGAAGCAGTTGCATAAGGTCACGGGAGCATGACAACGCAAGCACAGAGTCCCCCATTGTCAGCCCTGGTTTGAGTTCTGGTGAAGACTGGTGTGGGTCCTGTTTTGGCTGTTTACGAGTATTTTCAGTCTGCTCACTCAGTCCGCTAATGTCCCCGTGACCACTTTGCTGCTCTCTGATTGGTTGTCGCACGAACGTCCCAAGGAAAGGATGAGCAGAATCCATCTCCTGTGGGCGTCGATTTTTCGCTCGTGCTCCTCCCTTTTCACTTTCCCGCCAAGTCTGTGCGTCTCTACTGAACAGTCCATCCGTGCCAACAGGTCCGTGCGTTGTGACGCTCGAACTCTCGCCACCATCGACTTTGCATTGAAACCCGACGCATCATGATCCGGTCTGAAAGCACCATTAGAACGGGAGGAAAACGATCAGAGTTTGTGGCAATAAAGTGTGGATTTAAAGAAAACAGAAGGGTTTAAGAAGAAGAAAAGTTCAGGATGACGAGGGACACTAACATCCCCACAAAATCCAGGTTCTCTGTAGGTTCTCTGTCAGGTTCTCTGTCAGGTTCTCTGTCAGGTTCTCTGTCAGGTTCTCTGTAGGTTCTCTGTCAGGTTCTCTGTCAGGTTCTCTGTAGGTTCTCTGTCAGGTTCTCAGTCAGGTTCTCTGTCAGGTTCTCTGTCAGGTTCTCAGTCAGGTTCTCTGTCAGGTTCTCAGTCAGGTTCTCTGTAGGTTTTCTGTCAGGTTCTCTGTCAGGTTCTCTGTCAGGTTCTCTGTAGGTTCTCTGTCAGGTTCTCAGTCAGGTTCTCTGTCAGGTTCTCTGTCAGGTTCTCAGTCAGGTTCTCTGTCAGGTTCTCAGTCAGGTTCTCTGTAGGTTTTCTGTCAGGTTCTCTGTCAGGTTCTCAGTCAGGTTCTCTGTAGGTTCTCTGTCAGGTTCTCTGTCAGGTTCTCAGTCAGGTTCTCTGTCAGGTTCTCTGTAGGTTCTCTGTCAGGTTCTCTGTCAGGTTCTCAGTCAGGTTCTCTGTCAGGTTCTCTGTAGGTTTTCTGTCAGGTTCTCTGTCAGGTTCTCAGTCAGGTTCTCTGTCAGGTTCTCTGTAGGTTCTCTGTCAGGTTTTCTGTAGGTTCTCAGTCAGGTTCTCAGTCAGGTTCTCTGTCAGCTGAGGTAGAGCTGTTTTAGTTTACATTGAGTTCTATGGGACTGTTTTCTGGGTAACCTGAGTTTAGCCTGCAGTACCACAGCGCCCCCTGTGGCCATGGGTGGAACAGCTATAAGCTTGTAATATTCTATTGAAATATTATCATAGATCCATGACTTTTAGGTCGAAGCAGCAGAGGTGGTGGAGCCGCTGGTTGGAGCAGGTCACGTCTGCAGGTGTTTCTAGATCCGACATATCCAAACTGAGGCCCCGGGGCCAAATGCAGGCCCCTGATCCAGAACATTAACAATAGATAAAAAAAAGTGTTCGTTCAACAGCACTAAACTTCTAAGTCTTGACATCAGTCCATTCCATCACGTTTCTCGCTCCTTTACGCTGCTTTTCAAGTTTCCGTGGGTGTTTTGTTACTTTGCGAGTGGATCCCGCTCAGATCTCGGCGGGAGTCCTCGGTGAGAACAGATAGAGACAACGGAACGGGGCGAGTGGAGCTGGAGACTGCGCCGATAAGAACGAGGAGCAGGCGTCACAGCAGGAGGCGCCACAGCAGGAGGCGCCACACACACCGCATTCGGGATTAACGCAAAAATATATGGAGTTCATGAGGAAGAAGACAAAGGAGAGATTACGGACGGCTTTGGGATCGGATCTGTTCTTTAGAGTTGGTGACGAAATGCTCACGGGGATATTGCACCAACGTCACTTCACGAACTTTTAAAGCTTTGACTCTTAACGTGTGTGTTCTGCTCTAAGCGCTGTTTTCTCCTGTGTGTCAGCGCTGATGCAATCCACCTGCTGGGGTTTTGGTAGAAGCAGCACACACCCTGTAGGTTGCGTAATAACGGCTTATTAACCGAGCGTGAGGTCTGTACAGAGAAATATCAGACCGCGGCCTTTTTGTACAGACCGAGCCGAGGCGCCCGCTGTAAGTTCTCAGTCTGTGTCTTTAATGCTTTTTAGATATTTGTGAAGTTCATGTCCCACTTGGTTTTCCTAATCCTGTTTTTACTTTTCTGGTCTGTAACGAAGTTGTCGACCTCTTCTTGACTGTTTTCGTCGTTATTTGCTGTTATTACTTCCTCTGGCTCTTTGAACTTGTCCGGAAAAAATAAGTCACTGAGAATGCTCCCAGTCGTCGCTCATTATCTCTTTTTTACTGAGGAAAGATATCAAATGTGATACCCCCGTTCGGACCGATTGTCATGGGAACGGTCCGAGAAAATATCAGACCGCAAATCAGCCAATCAGAGCGCGCGTACGGTCCAAGTCATATAATAATAAAACAGAAACAGATGATGGAACTAAATCTGACAGAGACAAGAGGTATGAGAGAGACCAGATGGAGAGACCAGAGAGAGAGAGAGAGAGAGAGTGAGAGAGAGACTAGATGGAGAGACCAGAGAGAGAGACCAAAGAGAGAGAGAGAGACCAGATGGAGAGACCAGAGAGAGAGACCAGAGAGAGAGAGATACCAGATGGAGAGACCAGAGAGAGAGAGATACCAGAGAGAGAGAGACCAGAGGCTCCAGAAAGAGAGCCGGTGGAGACCAGAGAGAGAGGCCAGACAGACAGAGACCAAAGGGAGACCAGCGAAAGGGACCAGAGGGAGAAAGAGACCAGAGGGAGACAAGCAAAAGGCACCAGAGAGAGAGACCAGCGAGAGGGACTAGAGAGAGACAGAGACCAGAAACAGCAGAGAGAGACCCCAGCGAGAGGGACCAGAGAGAGAAACCTGGTAGAGAGCTACTGGAGAGAGACCAGAGAGACAAACCACAGACACCAGAAAGAGAGCCAGTGGAGACCATAGAGAGAGACCAGACAGACAGAGACCAGAGGAAGACCAGCGAAAGGGACCATTATGTTTTCGATCTTGAGCAGTCTAATCCCTTCTGGAAACTTCCCATCACTCTGGATCTTTGTTCCATTTAACAAAATGATTTTTGGGTGTAGTAATATATACTAACTCAAAAGTAGTAGTTTCTACCTATAATATCAACTTTCAGCAAAAACTAGTTAAAAACATAAATATTTACACAGTATATTCAGGTAATTAATTAATTGAGTGGAAAGAGTACATCTTACTAGAGATTTGCTCGTACCATTTACATGATTTATTGTCATAGCACCAAAACCTGAAAAAATCAAGTAACTTTTAACTGTTGGGTGAAGTAGTGACGCTACCCAGAATGCAATGCAGAGAAAAACATAAACTTCTGAAAAAATCTACATTTGAGCATTAATTTTGAGGGTGAATACAAAGCAAGTCTTAAAACAAAATACGTGAGCAACATTTTGAACAAACAAATTTGACCAAATGAAAAAATTTAAATATATTTTTACCAACCATGATCGACATGGCCAAGTCAAAGTATGGCTTTACTTCCTGGGTTTGTCACTAGATCAAATGTGTATCGTATGTGTGCCACAGAGTCTGTACACTGTACCACTTGTCGTTGAGCTCTATTTGAATAATAAATATTATGACATCCATGATACAATTAAAGTGGAACAACCCAAAAAGCATGTAGATAATAATAATAATTTAAACAGAAAAATTAAGTAATATCTGCTTATTCACTTCATAACAGAAAATGATATAAACAAGTAAGATTTACCTAATATTTTAATATCTGATATTCCTGTATGAAAATAATTGCATAACATTTACATAATATCCTCACAAAGTTTAAGGTTAGTAGTAAGTACATTGTACTTGATACTGGCAAGTAAGTTATACTTGATATTACAGCATTAAAATTACTTAGAAATTTTGAGTGCAAATACTTACAATGATTTTATTAAGTAAATTCTACAAGTCATTTCTTTGAGTGTATAGTTCCAAAACCTTCTCAGACTCGGGTCGGTCTGTTCGTTGTTAAACCGGTAGTCGGTCTGAGCACATCCGCACAGCCCCGTGAAAGAGTCCCGGAGCCGTCCTTTCTCTTCCCGCTGTGATGTCACTGCTGGAGGTGGTTCCAAACGCTTCATTTGACGACACACGATGCTTTGTCATTTTCCTGTTGACAGTTTTGAGCCATATTCACTGATAATGACAGTTTCTTGGATCTAATTCTGAAAATAAAAACAAACAAGTGCAAGTAACACACTTAAAATCCCCTTAAAGTATCGTTCCATCGTTCATCCTCTGTACTCACAGTCTGGTCTCTCTCTAGTCTGTCTCTTTCTGGTTTCTCTCTGATCTATCTCTGATCTATCTCTGGTCTCTCTCTGGTCTATCTCTGGTCTCTCTCTGGTCTATCTCTGGTCTCTCTCTGGTCTCTCTCTGGTCTCTCTCTGGTCTCTCTCTGGTCTCTCTCTCTGGTCTCTCTCTAGTCTCTCCCTGGTCTCTCCCTGATCTCTCTCTGGTCCGTCTCTGGTCTCTCTCTGGTCTCTCTTTACTCTCTCCGGTCTCTCTCTGGTCTCTCTCTATCTCTCTCTCTGGTCTCTCTCTGGTCTCGCTCTAGTCGCTCTCTGGTCTCTCTCTTTACTCTCTCCGGTCTCTCTCTTGTCTCTCTCTGGTCTCTCTCTGGTCTCTCTCTAGTCTTTCTCTGGTCTCTCTCCTTACTCTCTCCGGTCTCTCTCTAGTTTCTCTCTGGTCTCTCTCTAGTCTCTCTCTGGTCTCTCTCTCTGGTCTCTCTCTGGTCTCTCTCTGGTCTCTCTCTGGTCTCTCTCTAGTTTCTCTCTGGTCTCTCTCTGGTCTCTCTCTGGTCTCTCTCTGGTCTCTCTCTAGTCTTTCTCTGGTCTCTCTCTGGTCTCTCTCTGGTCTCTCTCTGGTCTCTCTAAAAGTAATCAAATGATAATCC
>OZ035841.1:3696847-3739347 GCA_964034765.1 Knipowitschia caucasica
ACTGTAGACAGAGTTCAGAGCAAAGGAGATGCATCCTCCACACTCCTGTTCTGTCTGTAAGCAAACTGGAGCGGGTCAACACTCACAGGGATCTGGCTCTTAATAAACTCCAGCACGAGCCGCTCAAAAGTCTTCATAAGAACAGACGTGAGGGCCACAGGACGGTAGTCATTGAGACATGTCACTGGAGACTTCTTAGGAACTGGAATAATGGTGGACCTTTTAAAGCTCACCGGCTCCGTACAGCTCCTGAGTGACAAGTTAAAGATGTCCGTTTCAGGACGCGGGGAGGAATGCAGTCCGGGCCTGCGGCTTTCCGAGCTGTGGTCCTGGACAAGACCCGCCGTACTTCCTCCTGAGTCACTGTGAAGGCACCCTGACATTCGGGGAAGACAAAAGGCAGGGGATCAGCAGATTCAAAGCGGCAGTAAAAGTCGTTGAGCTCGTTTGGCAGAGTTTGGCCAGCAGCAATTTTCCCTGCACTTGGTTTCCAGGACGTGATAAGACTGATCCCCTTCCACATGCGTCGGGGGTCCTCTTCCCCAAAGAAGCCCTCTAACCTGTCCCCATAGGAACGCTTAGCAGCTTTTATAGAGCGTTCCACAGCGTAGCAGGACAGCTTGTAAGCACCCTCATCACCGGATTGAAACGCCAGTGTCCGCTCATGGATTCTAAGTTTGACATCAGTGTTCATCCAAGGTTTTTGGCCGGAGTGTTCTTTGATAACTTTA
This sequence comes from Knipowitschia caucasica, assembly GCA_964034765.1. NCBI lineage: Eukaryota > Metazoa > Chordata > Actinopteri > Gobiiformes > Gobiidae > Knipowitschia > Knipowitschia caucasica. The sequence goes on from OZ035841.1 coordinate 3,697,579, forward strand.
TAGGGGACACAACAGTCAATGCAAAATTGTATGTATCCTGTCACAGCCTCACAGAATTCATCAACATTCTCAGAGTTAAAAACAGACCAGTCTGTGGCATCAAAGCAGCCCTGCAGCTTCATGTTAGCCTCCTCAGACCAGCACTGCACAGTGCGGGAAGTAGGTTTGTGCTGTTTGTTCCTCTGTGTATAAGAAGGAAGAAGGAGAACAGCGGAGTGGTCAGACTTCCCAAAAGCAGGTCTGAGACTGGACCTGTAAGCTGCCTTCACGTTACTATAGCAGTGATCCAGGATGTGAGCTCCCCTGGTAGGCTGACTCACATGCTGATAAAAGTTCGGTAATACAGACTTTAAGTTACATTTGTTAAAATCACCACCAACTATAATCACAGCATTGGGGTGAGCAGCTTCATGTTTATGCAAAATGTCACTTAAGTCATTCAGTGCAGCTGTACAGTCAGCCCGAGGGTGAATATATACAGCACATAAAAAAATCACTGAGAATTCTCGGGGAAGATAGAACGGGCGGCATCTCAAAACCAGACACTCCAGGTTAGCAGAGCATGTTTTGTTAACAATAAAACTGTCAGTGCACCAGCGCTGGTTAATTAAAAAACACACACCTCCACCTTTCGATTTCCCCGTGCTCTCCTTCTCTCTGTCCGAGCGGAAAATGGCGAATCCCGGCGGCTGAACAGCTGAGTCCGGGATATTCGGATGCAGCCATGTCTCGCTGAGGCAGTACACTGCGCAGTCCCGAGCCTCGCGCTGGTACTGGATTCGGCTCAGGAGATCATCCGACTTGTTCGGGAGAGACTGAACGTTCGCCAGGTATATAGGTGGCAGTGGGACCCTGGGGGCGCGACTCCGCACGACAAGCCCGCCACGCTTTCCCCGGTGTCTGCGCTTCCTCCGTCGGCGAGAGACACCCGGCTCCGCACGGTGGTGAACACGGGGGAGGCGCCCGGCCTCATCGCCCTGTTCCCAGTCTCTGTCGCGGTCCGCACGCCGCTCTCCTCGAGCTGGGCACTCCTCAAAGCCCTCACACCTAAGAGCAGGCGACACTGACTCACAAGCCAAGTCCCGTATGTCCAGGAGAGTCTGTCGATCATAGACCACAGTGGCAAGTGTTTTGTGAAAGGATAAAAACAGTGAAAGGATAAAAACAATCACGGTGCACAACGGAGCTCTTGCAGCGGCGCCCTGGCACGGCGCCATCTTGATTCCACAGATACAGCTGAGGAGCCACAGCTGAGATGTTGTGTGTCGTAAGGACTGAGGACACACAGATGCTCTAGATCATATACAGAATCAGGACGGAAGTTTGGTTGGTTAAGTTTGAGGTGTCCGAGTAAGATTTAGGGTTAAGGTGGGTCTGAGTAAAATGGTTAAGGTTAGGGTTAAGGTGGTCTGAGTAAGATGGTTAAGGTTAGGGTTAAGGTGGTCTGAGTAAGATGGTTAAGGTTAGGGTTAAGGTGGGTCTGAGTAAGATGGTTAAGGTTAGGGTTAAGGTGGGTTGGGGTTATTCTTTGGGAATGGCTGGTTAAGTTTAGGCATGAAAAAGTCCATGATCCTCCAGGGATTTGTTTTTGCAATGACTCCATTCACAAGAAAACTTATGTCCATATTTGTTGTTGGTGGAAACAGTCCCGGGTCTGTTTAGCTTTAGCGGCTAACTCCAATGCTAACTAACGCTACATTGCTAACAGAGATACTGGTCTTTGGATCCTTGTCGAGTTTCTCTCTGTAAGCTTTCTTGTCGTTCTTATTCTGAACGTCCATTTTGCTGAAATAGCAAGCACTGACTGCACTTTGACGGCTTGATTGACAGCTCTCCTCAGAATGGCGCCCGGATGCACTTTGGTCACGTGACTGTTAAAGAGCCATAGTTCAACTTAGGAGATAATTTCGGGAAAAAGTGAGAAAAGAATGTATGAAATTGGCTTTTGTATGTTATGACTTTAGCAATGTAATGAGGACTATTAGTTTGATCGAGAATAACTCTTCAGATTCATAAGTGTGTTTCATTTTGACAGAAGCAAATGATCATGTTACAAAACAGCAGAGAATTGTATGAAAGTAACTGATATATGTCCAAAAGCTTTTGACATTTGTTCAAAGGAGAAACTGCTGCGATGATGTCACACATGACTCAGTGTTGTGGAGGTTGGAATGATAGTTGTGAGAACTTTAACTCTGACAAATGCACCAAAGACACTGAGAAAAACCAACATGATGCTCATGTTTCACAGTCCACATGTGGTCATAGATTGAGGGATACATAAACAAAACTCAAAACTTGTGAGATTACAGACTTTTCTTGAAAAGACTTGATCCAAGCCCCTCTGCCCGTGAGCCTGACTCCCCCGAGCCTCTAAAATAAAGTAAAATAAAATAAAAATAAAAATAACAATAGTAAACACAAAACAACAGCTGTTTCAGAGACACTCAGGACTCGCTGCCGTTTCCAGCACATCCAAAAATAATGTGATTTTAAAATGCAATAACAAAATAAACATGTTAAAAAATAATCCTGAGCTGATGAGATATGAATGAACAGAAGGATGCGTAGCTCGGTCTGAAACAGCCCCGGTGTGAAAGTGTCGGCAGTGTCTGGCTGAGTGAGTTGTGGTGAGCTCGCCCACTCGTCAGGCCCAGCTGGAGGTCTCTCTGAGTGGACCGGAGCGCCTTCGCCCACGCCGCCTCACAAAGGCGCTGTTTGCCTTTTTGTCTGGTTCCCGCTGATCCTCGCTCTACAAACATATTGAGACGCAGCGAGGGACGGTCTGAGGCTCGAGTAAGGCCCAAGAACAGACTGTGGTTCTAATGTAAAGAGGAAGCTGCTGTTGTGTGTGTTAGCTTAGCATGAGACGACTTCAGCACCGTGTCGCTACGCTAGCTCCCATTTCAACTCCACTTATTTTTGTACAACTGTATTTACCTCGGAGGACTTTCCAAAGCTGTGGATTCACCAACACAGATCAGAGAATCAAAAAAACACATTTATCATTGGTCCATAAGAGGCAGAGATCAATGTGCATAAATGTTTTTAGTTCATTCTGTCTCGACTCTCTCTCTCTCTATCTGTACTCTCTCTCTCTGTCTGGACTCTCTCTGGTCTCTCTTTCTCCCTCTGCCAGGACTCTCTATGGTCTCTCTCTATCTCTGTCTGGAATCTCTCTGGTCTCTCTCTCTCTATCTCTGTCTGGACTCTCTCTGGACTCTCTCTCTCTCTCTCTGGAATCACTTTGGTCTCTCTATCTCTGTCTGGACTCTCTCTGGACTCTCTCTCTCTCTCTGGACTCTCTTTGGTCTCTCTCTCTGTCTGGTCTCTCTTTGGTCTCTCTCTATCTCTGTCTGGACTCTCTATCTCTGTCTGGACTCTCTCTCTCTCTCTGGACTCTCTTTGGTCTCTCTCTCTGTCTGGTCTCTCTTTGGTCTCTCTCTCTCTCTGTCTGGACTCTCTCTGGACTCTCTCTCTCTCTCTGGACTCTCTTTGGTCTCTCTCTCTGTCTGGTCTCTCTTTGGTCTCTCTCTCTCTCTGTCTGGACTCTCTCTGGACTCTCTCTCTCTCTCTGGACTCTCTTTGGTCTCTCTCTCTCTCTGGACTCTCTTTGGTCTCTCTCTCTCTCTCTCTGGACTCTCTTTGGTCTCTCTCTCTCTCTCTCTCTCTGGACTCTCTTTGGTCTCTCTCTCTCTTTTTCTCTCTGGACTCTCTTTGGTCTCTCTCTCTCTCTCTGGACTCTCTTTGGTCTCTCTCTCTCTCTCTCTCTCTGGACTCTCTTTGGTCTCTCTCTCTCTCTCTCTGGACTCTCTTTGGTCTCTCTCTCTCTCTCTCTGGACTCTCTTTGGTCTCTCTCTCTCTCTTTTTCTCTCTGGACTCTCTTTGGTCTCTCTCTTTCTCTCTCTCTCTGGACTCTCTTTGGTCTCTCTCTCTCTCTCTCTGGACTCTCTTTGGTCTCTCTCTCTCTCTTTTTCTCTCTGGACTCTCTTTGGTCTCTCTCTCTCTCTCTGGACTCTCTTTGGTCTCTCTCTCTCTCTCTCTGGACTCTCTTTGGTCTCTCTCTCTCTCTTTTTCTCTCTGGACTCTCTTTGGTCTCTCTCTCTCTCTCTCTCTCTCTGGACTCTCTTTGGTCTCTCTCTCTCTCTCTCTGGACTCTCTTTGGTCTCTCTCTCTCTGTCTGGACTCTCTTTGGTCTCTCTCTCTCTCTGCCAGGACGCATAAATGTTGTGTGTCCTGTATCCTCGCCGCTGTCTCTCTGCAGAAACAGACCTGCAGATGTGTTTAGTTCCATTCACGCCACATTTAAACACATAGGCTTTTGAAAATTGTGTAACTCCAGAGAAGAGGAAGTCCCGCCTTCTGAGTTTGACGAGTGACAGATTATTTTAACGATAGCAACAAAATTCTGAAATACTTGCAAAAATAGGTTTCTTCACGTTTATTTACTTGTCATAGAACAAGAGATGAGTTGGCACACTTTCAGAGCAAGTCCTGCAGTGATTGCTCCGTGCTCTGTCCCGGTCTCTCTCTCTCTGTCTCTCTTGTCTAGAATCTCTCTGGTCTCTCACTCTAGTCGCTCTTTCTCTCTCTCTGGTCTCTCTCTCTCTGTCAGGACTTTTTTTGGTCCCTCTTTCTATCTCTGTCTGGTCTCTCTTTCTCTCTCTCTGTACTCTCCGGTCTCTCTCTCTCTATCTGGTCTCCCTCTGTGTCTGGACTTTCTTTGGTCCCTCTCTATCTACTCTCTCTCTGGTCTCTCTCTCTCTCTCTCTCTCTCTGAACTCTCTTTGGTCTCTCTTTCTGTCTGGACTCTCTCTGGTCTCTCTCTCTCTCTCTCTCTGAACTATCTTTGGTCTCTCTTTCTGTCTGGACTCTCTCTGGTCTCTCTCTCTCTCTCTCTCTGAACTATCTTTGGTCTCTCTTTCTGTCTGGACTCTCTCTGGTCTCTCTCTCTCTGAAGTCTCTTTGGTCTCTCTTTCTGTCTGGACTCTTTCTGGTCTTTCTCTCTATTTCTGCCTGGACTCTCTCTGTGTGCCTGGACTCTCACTCTCTCTGGTCTCTCTGGTCTCTCTCTCTCTCTCGGTCTGGACTTTCTCTGGTCTCTCTCTGATCCTGGGTTGCACTGTGCTGTCACTTTAGAAGACTTATTTTGAAAGTGAGAAGCAGCCTTGAAGAAAAAGTGACACAGGTCCAAACAACACACCAACTTTTCCCATTGCCGTCCAGGGTCAAAACTGCATTTCAACATGAGTCTATTTTTATCATAACTCAAAAGTAATCAGTCATTTTTCCTTCTTCTGTTTCAGATCCACGACAGCCAATCACATGAGTCCACCATTTTGAGAATCCAAACCGACTTCCCTACATATTAAAGATGGCTGCCTCGGATTTCGTCCCCAGACCTCGCCGCCGCCTTCAGCCTCTTCTGCCCGACAGGACTTTTCTGTGACCACCTGAAAAATGCCTTTTCCGCAAAACGTTGGACATTTGCACAACGGGGGAGAATGTGCTATCGAGTTTAGCTAGCGACGCGTTCGAACAGATACACATAAGAAAGTAAGAGTGCTTCCAGAACTCACAACAAAACACATTTTTAATCCAACAAGCTAAAAATATCAAAATACTCAAATTCATATTTCTGTGATTTTGTCAGCCTTCAACGATGCTGTACCTGATTTTTATCGACGTAAAACATACATAATATAATTCAAACTTGTTCAAACATATTCGTTATTTTTCTAACATTGAAATTTTGGACAATTTTCACAAGATCAGAGCAGATCTCTGTCTTTATGCAAATGCTACAAAGAGAGGCTAGCATGCTAACGAGGTAACCCACTCTCGTTTTTAATAACTAGAGCCGTTTTTACTAAATGTGGTTACAATTTGTGAGCAGTTAAACGAACAGACTTTGTTAACAGAAACTCAGTCAGATACAATTGTTTTAAATACTTTCTCATTTTTTCCCAGTTCCATGACATGGAATTTGGCGGCTAACGCTACTCATGCTAACAGCGCACCCAACGTTTTTACAATATATGTCTACACTTTTAGAGAAATTCAAATGCCAAAAATTGATTACAGCCAATTTTAATGTTGCTTAGTCTTTTTTAGTTTCCTAATAGTCGGAGTAGCATTGAAGCTAGCATGCTAATAACACTGTTCAATTTCATTTTTGACAGATTTTAAAACATTTATCTACAAATTTAGCAGAAACTATTTCACATAGGATTTGTACTCCCGCTCTGAAATGTATTTTAGTGAAGTAGAGTAGTCTCAGTTACATTTCTCTTTGGTGGTAGCATGCTAATGGTTGTGGGTAGCATGCTAACAGCTCAATCTGCTCTCATTTTTGAAGTTTTTCAAATTAATCTTGATTTTTGTTGTTGTTACACAAACAAAAATTAGTTGCAGCCATTTCAAAGGTCCAGTGCGTCTTAGTGCTGTCTTAGAATTGTAAAAAAAAAAACATAACTACACACCACACTACATATTAGCAAAACCTAGCACATGCTAACGGATTAGCTTAAGAGCGCGTTTCACAGGTTTTCTCTGCCGTATTCCACAGTTGAATTTCACTTTCGGTTTCTTTGACAAAGCCCACACATTAGAAACTCAAACTTCTTTTTACAACATTTATTAATACGTTTTCACGCAGATAAAGCTGGGGTACTTTCTTTTCATCAGAAACAGTACATGTCATTTGCTCCCACTGTAAGAGTAAAAAGAGCCTTCCTTTCCTCTTCTTTTTGTCACTTTTCTGTCTGAAATAGCTTATTCTACAATCGTGACAGAGCAAAAAAACTAGTCATAGAACCAATTATTTCAGTGTGAGAAACTACTCAGACAGATTTTATAAAACTGTGACATTTTTGTGGCTTTAAAGTTCATTTAATCTCAATTTTTGTTTTGTATATCCCTAAATCACAACAGTATTTATCTGAGAGGACTTTACAAAACCGTTGATTCGCCAACACAGATCAGAGAATCAAACCGTTGAAACACAAGATATTGAGGTACCCCGGCTTTCAAAAGGAGAACATTCCGGTACAGCCTCGAGAAGTCAAATTAAATGTTGCTAAATGCATTCGATATCCATTTATTTCTCATATAACCCGAAGTTTGGTGGTTAGCTTTAGCGCTCCGTTAGCCATAGCTCCGCGGGGGCGCATGGACAGAGTGCGCGGCCCGGCTCGAGCCCTCATGGCCGGGTTGGGGACTTCCACGTCCTTCCCGGAGCTGGACGGGAGAATGCTGTGGTCCCTGAACAACTCCCTGGACCTGAACCAGACCAGGCCGGGCTGGGTGAGTCCGGAGATCTCGGTGGCGGCGTTCGTGGAGGAGAACTTCACGCAGTCGCAGGTGACGAGCAGCGCCATCAAAGAGAAGAACTGGCCGGCGCTGCTGATCCTGGTGATCATCGCGCTCACCATCGGGGGGAACATCCTGGTGATTCTGGCCGTGTCGCTGGAGAAGAAGCTGCAGAACGCCACCAACTTCTTCCTGCGCTCGCTGGCCGTGGCCGACATGCTGGTGGGGATCCTGGTCATGCCCGTCTCGCTCATCAACATCCTCTACGGTGAGTCCTGCTGTGCTTGGTTTGACCGGGCTGAACCACCGGAGCAGTTTAGATGTTCATGATTATAAAACGGATGTGGAACGAAGTTGGTGCAAAACGAGAAAGCGAAATAATTATCATTGTAATGTGGGCTGTGCAATACAGAGTGGTCCAATACGGGTCAGTGCAATACAGAGTGGTCCAATACGGGTCAGTGCAATACAGAGTGGTCCAATACAGGTCAGTGCAATACAGAGTGGTCCAATACAGGTCAGTGCAATACAGAGTGGTCCAATACAGGTCAGTGCAATACAGAGTGGTCCAATACGGGTCAGTGCAATACAGAGTGGTCCAATACAGGTCAGTGCAATACAGAGTGGTCCAATACAGGTCAGTGCAATACAGAGTGGTCCAATACGGGTCAGTGCAATACAGAGTGGTCCAATACGGGTCAGTGCAATACAGAGTGGTCCAATACAGGTCAGTGCAATACAGAGTGGTCCAATACAGGTCAGTGCAATACAGAGTGGTCCAATACGGGTCAGTGCAATTAGGAGTGGTGCAATACGGATCAGTGCAATACTGGTCAGTGTAATGCGGGTCAGTGCAATTAGGAGGGGTGCAATACTGGTCAGTTTAATGTGGGTCAGTGCAATTAGGAGTGGTGCAATACGGGTCAGTGCAATTAGGAGTGGTGCAATACGGGTCAGTGTAATTAGGAGTGGTGCAATACGGGTCAGTGTAATGCGGGTCAGTGCAATATAGAGTTGTGCATTATGGGTCAGTGCTATATTAGGACAGTCAGGGCATGTGCAATACTCTGGTTTGTGCAATACAGACGATGTGTCTCTGTTACTGTTTTCTACATTGTGCTTTGTTGTCCACTCTTGCGACTTGTCCTCACATGATGCGATACCTGTTCTTGTCCCTGTCTCTCTGAGTATAGTCTGTAAATCTGACTCTATGTTTTTAACTTGTGTGTAACGCCAACCTGCAGGGCTCTGCAGATAAGGCTATAATCTGACTTATTTACATTTGTGAACATGTTCATTAATATATATTGTTCCTCCTTTCTCAAATGAAAAAATGAAATGAAAATAAATAATAATAATAATAAAATTCAAATGAAATAAAGTCTATAACTCTAGAAATAAACAAGTATAAAATCTACTGTATATAATGAACACGTTAAAGAAGTAAAAAGAAAGGTTTCTCACCCATCATCTGTACTTAGGTTTTCCCGACGTTTCGTTCTTCTCCAAATAACTTTTTAAAGAGAGTGAAAGCTCAGGGGTGAGTTGTAGATTATTTAACCTGTGGTCCTTCCTCAAGTGGAGGAGTTCAAGTATGTCGAGGTCTTGTTCACGAGTGAGGGAAGGATGGAGCGTGAGATTGACAGGCAGATCGGTGCAGCGTGCGCAGTGATGCGGTCGCTGTATCGGCCCGTTGTGGTGAAGAGGGAGCACCGTCTGCAGTCAGAGCTGTATCGGACCGTCGCGGTGAAGAGGGAGCAGCGTCTGCAGTCAGAGCTGTATCGGACTGTTGTGGTGAAGAGGGAGCAGCGTCTGCAGTCAGAGCTGTATCGGACTGTTGTGGTAAAGAGGGAGCAGCGTCTGCAGTCAGAGCTGTATCGGACTGTTGTGGTGAAGAGGTAGCAGCGTCTGCAGTCAGAGCTGTATCGGACTGTTGTGGTGAAGAGGGAGCAGCGTCTGCAGTCAGAGCTGTATCGGACTGTTGTGGTGAAGAGGGAGCAGCGTCTGCAGTCAGAGCTGTATCGGACCGTCGTGGTGAAGAAGGAGCTGAGCCGAAAGGCAAAGCTCTCAATTTACCGGTCAATCTTTGTTCCCTCCCTCACCTATGGTCATGAGCTTTGGTTATGACCGTAAGAACGAGATCGCGGATACAAGCGGTCGAAATTTTATTATTACATGCCTTCATTTTTGTTTTAAATTGCAATTTAATGAATGGGTCATATTTGACCCATGTGTGTAATCTTGATATAGTAATACAAAAATGAATTTTGTTCAAAAAGTAAGGCAGGAAAAATATGAATACTGATGTTTGGTAATCAAAGACAAGATATTTAAAGAATACTTGGATTATTGAATTATAAAATGCATTGATTTCAAAAGAAACAGCAAAGAAATGCTCAGCCTGCATGAGATTACCTGGGAAATGAATGCGGGTCATTTTAGACCCATGTTGTGCATTATAGGGGTGTGCGTATGTTGTGCATCAAAGGGTCAAGACAGACTGTGACTATATAGATTAAATTAACTTGGCCCGAAGTTTTGACAAACGATTTCGGTCGACGGTGCTTCACTGTCAGGATGGCCGAGCGGTCTAAGGCGCTGCGTTCAGGTCGCAGTCTCCCCTGGAGGCGTGGGTTCGAATCCCACTTCTGACATGTTCCTTTTCCTTCGAAACCAAAACATAATCACTTCATGGACAGGTTCGTGCTGTTTTGTTCTGCGGACGGATAATGTTGTTGTCTTTGTTATAAGTTGTAAACAGTTAAAACTGATCAACTGTGCACCTGTTTTGGTTAAATTAATCTAAATGTATAAATCTCATAAAAACTCTTCTTCCCTCCTCCGTCTCCGGGAAATGTATGTTTTGTGTAAAATACCCCCGAATTCAACTCTGGTGCTATGTGGTTGCTGTAGTTCCAATTGTTCCCACTAGGGCACATGTCCAGCAGTCAGGATGGCCGAGCGGTCTAAGGCGCTGCGTTCAGGTCGCAGTCTCCCCTGGAGGCGTGGGTTCGAATCCCACTTCTGACAAGAACGTTTTTCTTAATAATACTTCAAGTTTATAAACGAAATCATCAAGATATATTAATGAGTGGTCAAATAATGTTATTGTCTTTGTTACAAGTTGTGGATCAGACAGAAGCCAGGGGAGTTCCTGTGTCACTGCTTGAATCATTTCTGTAGAAATAATACAAATCTATTTTTTAAGAATAGATAATAAACAGATAAAAAACTAGAATCAGAATCATTTTTGTTACCATTTAGCTGACAGGAAGTTACAGAGTATTAAATTTCTTTGGCTCTCAGTGCAAACGAGTCAAAAGTAGAGAATAGAATAAGGCATATTTCACTTGCAGCAAAAAGAAAAAGTAACTTGTGGAATAAACGCAACAGACATAGATGAACTGCACTTGTACAGGCTCAGCTGTTCTCGTTGTACAGTCTGACAGTAGCAGCTCTTTGGAGACTGGATCAGTCCGTCACTAAAACTACTCACCAGAGCAGACAGTGTCCTGCAGGGGGCGACAGTCATGGTCCATATGTTAGTTTTAACCAGGACAAAGTACAAATCTAAACACTACGATACAGTGGCTTTTAAAGTTCTACCAACTTGAGCTATTTCACATTTGTCATTCTTAAAAACACAAACATAAACATTTATTTTCAGCAGCACAGAAAAGAAACAGAGCCACGAAGAACCCGTTTCTAACATATCCATGTGTAAGAAGTGTCCTCAGACCCCAAAAGAACCAATCCCTCATGTATGAAGCAAGACAATTTTAAGTTTCAGTAAAACCAGGTCTCATTCTGCGTCCAGGCTCCTGTACTTTACACACACGTGATTTAAAAAAACCCAGACTCGACCTCATGCGTCCTCCGGCAAAATCCAATCTGAGACCTTTGCTTTGGACCCTCAATAACAAACACATCCCCCGCCCCTTCTGTAAAAAAGCTGCAGTCTCAAACATGTGCAGAAGCCTTTTTCTGTCTCTTTTGAACTTCCTCTTTTGAAATAGCTTTCTGTGCAACCTCCCTCTGGTGGTCAAAGCGAGTTATTACATGCAGATAATATGTTTAAACAGTCCCATCATCATCTGTAAGTGACGATAGAGAGAATCCTTTGTTTCCAAAATCAGATTATGTTCCTGTTTTAGTCCTGCTTTAGTCCAGGTGCAGTCCTGCTTTAGTCCTTGTTCAGTCCTGCTTTAGTCTTTGTTCAGTCCTTGTTCAGTCCTGCTTGAAGCTGCTTTCAGACCGGATCATGCTGCGTCGACTTTCAATGCAAAGTCAATGGTGACGCGCGTTCGAGCGTGGAACTGCACGTGCGTCTCGGGATGCATGTAGAGACGCACGACAAAGGCGCGGCAGAGGCGCAGCAGCGTAAAATGGACGCACGCAGGAGATAAATATTGCTGAGCGTTTCCTCGGACGTTTTGCAGCGACCAATCAGAGAGCTGCAAAGTGGTCAGTGGGACATTAGTGTCTGAGCGAGCAGAATGAACAGACTGTAAACAGCCAAAACAGGAGCTACATCAGGACTAGACCAGGACTTAGGCCTGGACTCCACCGGGCGCGTCTCCGTTGACGCGTGTTGGCTGCTGTCCGTCAGCCGTCCGTAAAACGGACTAGTGGTCAAACCGGCTGCAGCAGCAACTCTGGCTGTGCGTTTATCAGCCTGCTTTGTTTTTGTAGGAGACATGTTTGGGCATTGTGTGAATGAATGAATGTTTGGCTGATGGAGGAGTTATGTATTGTCGGCGTGCATGTGTGCGTGAGAGCGCCCGTGTGTGTGGTGGGAGGCGTGTGCGTGCATGTGTGTTTGGGTCTGTGACTGCAGCGTTTATTATGATCCAGCCTCTTCGTTTGTTTTCTACTTATTTAGCGCGTCATACACTTTTATCGGACCCAGCTCGCCTCTCCGCGGCTTTAGGCAACAGGCAGAGCTATAGTTTTAAATAGAAGAAGCAGTGTGTGATGTGTATGAGCTGTGGCTATGATCAGTGCAAAGCACAGCATATTGAAGCATCGAGGACGTCGCGATGGATGAAGCAAAACTTATTGAAAGCAATTGGAAAAAGGGGAGAGAGAAAAGAACTCCAACATATCCAGTGTTGTGAGATCTGTCTCTCATAAGTGCATCTCTGTGTGTGTGCGTGCGTGTGTGCGTGCGTGCGTGTGTGTGTGTGTGCGTGTGTGTGTGTGTGTGTGTGTGAGTGTGTGTGTGAGTGTGTGTGTGTGTGTGTGTGTGGGAGCGCGCGGCGGTGAGGAGAGAGCTCCTCGCAGGTAGACGGGACAGAGCGAGAGAAAAAAGAGCGAGGTGTATGTAAAGATTAGTGTATTCACATTACGCAAAAAACAAATGGTAGATTTACGATCAGGAAACAATTATTTAAATTAATACATGAAAAACATTACACACGTTTGTTAATAATCATTGTCATTAACAAATACTTATAACCAAGGACTACAGCATATCAATACATGTTTAACAATGTTGTAAATATATTATTCCATTGTATTTTCAATGGAAAACGGACCCGACACGCGTCGACGGAACAAATAGGATTGTTTCTATTTCGTCCGTCCGCGTCCGTTGCACCCTCCGTTAACGGAATACGTCCGACGTGCGTTGGACGGACGCATGCGGAGGCAGTGGAGCCACTCCATGAGGGTGAATGGAAGTGGCTCCACTGCGTCGACGCGACGCGTGTCGGGTCCGTTTTCCATTGAAAATACAATGGAATAATATATTTACAACATTGTTAAACATGTATTGATATATGCTGTAGTCCTTGGTTAGAAATATTTGTTAATGACAATGATTATTAACAAACGTGTGTCATTTTTTTCATGTATTACTTTAAATAATTGTTTCCAGATCGTAAATCTACCATTTGTTTTTCGCGTAATGTGAATACACTAATCTTTACATACACCTTGCTCTTTTTTCTCTCGCTCTGTCCCGTCTACCTGCGAGGAGCTCTCTCCTCACCGCCGCGCGCTCACACACACACACTCACACACACACTCACACACACACACACATACGTGTTTTTATTACACGGTGGGGACCAGTTTTTTAAGTTGTCTAGAACATGCATGGTGAGGACCTCACTTTAAACAATAATTAATTGCTTATTTTAACTCATAAAAAATTGGCTTTAAGACAGAATTGCAGGGGGGGGGGCGTGGCCCCTCTGATATCACCTCAAGTCCCAAAATCTTCATTTTTTTCTTTTGTCTGGACTTTCTATTGAGAGTGAGGAGTTGACGTCATAGCACAGAGCCCCTCCCCGTCTCCGCCATGTTGGTAGGATCCCACCCAGCGGCAAACAGTTGTTGTTAACTCGGTAGCAAAGAAGGTCATCGCTATTTCTGTTTTACCATGCCTGGAGCTCATTGCTGTGTGAAAAACTGCTCCAGTACCTCACACAATAAGAAAGGAAAACGTAGGAACAACGGTTTACAATTTTTTAGGCCACCAAAATGGATACAACATCAGGGAGCGCAGGTGTCTGACCTGACGAAGAGACGCCGGATGGCTTGGTTGGCTGCAATAAGAAGAAAGGACCTTACTTTCGATCTCACCCCCCAGTCGATGAGAGTGTGTTCTCTGCATTTTCACTCGGGTACGTCCTAAAATGTCTTTATGTTACCTTTGCAAGTACAACGGTGTTTTCACCGCCTGGAGGCTTGTAGATGGCCAAGTCCTGCACCCAACCACAGCAGAAAGCCTCGTAACTCTCCAGTGACTTGTGACTTCTAAACTCCTGCATTGTGTAATAACTAACACCGAAAACAAGGTAATTGACTATATCCATGTACGTGCACGGAGGCAAAAAGTCTAGGTCTTTTTGCCACTCCGCTGCAGGAAGCTCGTATGGGTCTACCTGTTGTATGTCTGAGAGCTTCTCCAAATAACGTTGTTTTGCCGTGGGTAGAAGCTTTTCCCTGTACGGTCCATTTCCTTTCGCCTTCACTTTCTCCATTAACTGTCTTGCTAGTGTTGTATTCGTAGATGTATCTACTGCCGAACTAATAAACGTGCTCAATTTAAAGACCTCTGGAGCGTTAGCGTTAGTGGCGTTGCCCCTGGCAACCGATGGAGGATCCTATCAACATGGCCGACCGGATTAGACCCCGCCCAAATTATCACGTGATCCCTCATTCTCAATCCCCATGGGGACTAACAATTATGTAGTACCAAAAACCACCATCAGGTGTCACTATAAGATTTTTATTATTATTTTTATATTGTCTCAAACTTGCCTCCTAGGAACTTCATGCATATTACTTGTTACTTTGGTGTATTCCTTTGACATGAAAGATTAGGAGAATATTGTAGACTTGTGTTGTAAGTAAATCACTGGTTAATTGTGCAATTTATTAGCCCAGATTATGAAAGTTTATAATAAAACATTTATTTTTTAACATGACGAATACTGCAGACACAAAAGTGAATGCATTTTTCAAATAACAAAATAAAATGATTCAAACAATAAAAGATACTGAAAGAACAGATGTCTTAACAAAATAAAATGACTGTATTTAAACAATTTAAATTTTTCATTTTGAAGACTCTCTCTTTAGAGCATCGATACGGTTTTTTACATAGAACTTCACTCCCTCCCATGTTCTCCCTTTAAGAGCGGTCTGTGAAGCGTTAATACACTCCAGACACTGGGCTTTCCCGGGAACCTTTAGGGTCCTGATGCAGTCCATGAGGGTTTTCTCCACAGCCTGGATTTCTTCCTCAGTCCACTTCCTCTTTTTGACAACAACCTTTCCTAAAACATATAAGAGAAACATTTAATCATCTGTGAAAAGAAAAAAATACATATGAACAATGCCAATGAGAATAAGCCAGGTTCAAATAGAAGGTCAGACAATTTGTTGCTTCATAAACCAAGCTCAGTAACTAATGTTGATTTAAGATAAGATATAATTTATTAATCTCACACAGGAGAAATTTACACGTCTTATCTTATTTAGGCCTTCTATAAGCCTGGTCTGGAGTTCACAATGAGTCTATAAAACATTTCACTTTTGTCAAGGCGAGCAATGGAAAAGGTTTTATTTTATGACTGTTGAAAATGTGGAATTAAAAAGGAAAATATAAGTCAGCTAAGACCCTTTACTCATTCACTGCCAATGACGAATTTCAGACTTTTGGAACTGATCCTGTAGGGGGCAGCAAAGATTAGACATAGGAGCAAAGGTTAGACATAGGAGCAGAGGTTAGACATAGGAGCAAAGGTTAGACATAGGAGCAAAGGTTAGACATAGGAGCAGAGGTTAGACATAGGAGCAGGTTAGACATAGGAGCAGAGGTTAGACATAGGAGCAGGTTAGACATAGGAGCAGGTTAGACATATGAGCAGAGGTTAGACATAGGAGCAGAGGTTAGACATATGAGCAGGTTAGACATAGGAGCAGAGGTTAGACATGAGCAGAAGTTAGACATATGAGCAGAGGTTAGACATATGAGCAGAGGTTAGACATATGAGCAGAGGTTAGACATATGAGCAGAGGTTAGACATATGAGCAGGTTAGACATAGGAGCAGAGGTTAGACATGAGCAGAGGTTAGACATATGAGCAGAGGTTAGACATATGAGCATAGGTTAGACATAGGAGCAGGTTAGACATAGGAGCAGAGGTTAGACATGAGCAGAGGTTAGACATATGAGCAGAGGTTAGACATATGAGCAGAGGTTAGACATATGAGCAGGTTAGACATAGGAGCAGAGGTTAGACATGAGCAGAGGTTAGACATATGAGCAGAGGTTAGACATATGAGCATAGGTTAGACATAGGAGCAGGTTAGACATAGGAGCAGAGGTTAGACATGAGCAGAGGTTAGACATATGAGCAGAGGTTAGACATATGAGCATAGGTTAGACATAGGAGCAGGTTAGACATAGGAGCAGAGGTTAGACATGAGCAGAGGTTAGACATATGAGCAGAGGTTAGACATATGAGCATAGGTTAGACATAGGAGCAGGTTAGACATATGAGTAGAGGTTAGACATAGGAGCAGGTTAGACATATGAGCAGGTTAGACATAGGAGCAGGTTAGACATAGGAGCAGGTTAGACATAGGAGCAGGTTAGACATATGAGCAGGTTAGACATAGGAGCAGGTTAGACATATGAGCAGGTTAGACATAGAAGCAGGTTAGACATATGAGCAGGTTAGACATAGGAGCAGGTTAGACATATGAGCAGGTTAGACATATGAGCAGAGGTTAGACATATGAGCAGGTTAGACATATGAGCAGAGGTTAGACATAGGAGCAGGTTAGAAGTAGGAGCAGGTTAGACATAGGAGCAGGTTAGACATAGGAGCAGGTTAGACATAGGAGCAGGTTAGACATATGAGCAGGTTAGACATAGGAGCAGGTTAGACATATGAGCAGAGGTTAGACATATGAGCAGGTTAGAAGTAGGAGCAGGTTAGACATATGAGCAGAGGTTAGACATAGGAGCAGAGGTTAGACATAGGAGCATAGGTTAGACATATGAGCAGGTTAGAAGTAGGAGCAGGTTAGACATAGGAGCAGGTTAGACATAGGAGCAGGTTAGACATAGGAGCAGGTTAGACATATGAGCAGAGGTTAGACATAGGAGCAGGTTAGAAGTAGGAGCAGGTTAGACATATGAGCAGGTTAGACATAGGAGCAGAGGTTAGACATAGGAGCATAGGTTAGACATATGAGCAGGTTAGAAGTAGGAGCAGGTTAGACATAGGAGCAGGTTAGACATAGGAGCAGGTTAGACATAGAAGCAGGTTAGACATATGAGCAGGTTAGACATATGAGCAGGTTAGACATAGGAGCAGGTTAGACATATGAGCAGGTTAGAGTTAGACATATGAGTAGAGGATAGAAATGAGCAGAGGTTAGACATATGAGCAGGTTAGAAGTAGGAGCAGGTTAGACATAGGAGCAGGTTAGACATAGGAGCATAGGTTAGACATATGAGCAGGTTAGAAGTAGGAGCAGGTTAGACATAGGAGCAGAGGTTAGACATAGGAGCAGGTTAGACATATGAGCAGGTTAGACATAGGAGCAGGTTAGACATATGAGCAGGTTAGACATATGAGCAGGTTAGACATAGGAGCAGAGGTTAGACATAGGAGCATAGGTTAGACATATGAGCAGGTTAGAAGTAGGAGCAGGTTAGACATAGGAGCAGGTTAGACATAGGAGCAGGTTAGACATAGGAGCAGGTTAGACATAGGAGCAGAGGTTAGACATGAGCAGAGGTTAGACATATGAGCAGAGGTTAGACATATGAGCATAGGTTAGACATAGGAGCAGGTTAGACATAGGAGCAGAGGTTAGACATGAGCAGAGGTTAGACATATGAGCAGAGGTTAGACATATGAGCATAGGTTAGACATAGGAGCAGGTTAGACATATGAGTAGAGGTTAGACATAGGAGCAGGTTAGACATATGAGCAGGTTAGACATAGGAGCAGGTTAGACATATGAGCAGGTTAGACATAGGAGCAGGTTAGACATAGGAGCAGGTTAGACATAGAAACAGGTTAGACATATGAGCAGGTTAGACATAGGAGCAGGTTAGACATATGAGCAGGTTAGACATAGAAGCAGGTTAGACATATGAGCAGGTTAGACATAGGAGCAGGTTAGACATATGAGCAGGTTAGACATATGAGCAGAGGTTAGACATATGAGCAGGTTAGACATATGAGCAGGTTAGAAGTAGGAGCAGGTTAGACATAGGAGCAGGTTAGACATAGGAGCAGGTTAGACATAGGAGCAGGTTAGACATATGAGCAGGTTAGACATAGGAGCAGGTTAGACATATGAGCAGGTTAGACATATGAGCAGAGGTTAGACATATGAGCAGGTTAGAAGTAGGAGCAGGTTAGACATATGAGCAGAGGTTAGACATAGGAGCAGAGGTTAGACATAGGAGCATAGGTTAGACATATGAGCAGGTTAGAAGTAGGAGCAGGTTAGACATAGGAGCAGGTTAGACATAGGAGCAGGTTAGACATAGGAGCAGGTTAGACATATGAGCAGAGGTTAGACATAGGAGCAGGTTAGAAGTAGGAGCAGGTTAGACATATGAGCAGAGGTTAGACATAGGAGCAGAGGTTAGACATAGGAGCATAGGTTAGACATATGAGCAGGTTAGAAGTAGGAGCAGGTTAGACATAGGAGCAGGTTAGACATAGGAGCAGGTTAGACATAGGAGCAGGTTAGACATAGGAGCAGGTTAGACATAGGAGCAGGTTAGACATATGAGCAGGTTAGACATATGAGCAGGTTAGAGTTAGACATATGAGTAGAGGATAGAAATGAGCAGAGGTTAGACATATGAGCAGGTTAGAAGTAGGAGCAGGTTAGACATAGGAGCAGGTTAGACATAGGAGCATAGGTTAGACATATGAGCAGGTTAGAAGTAGGAGCAGGTTAGACATAGGAGCAGAGGTTAGACATAGGAGCAGGTTAGACATATGAGCAGGTTAGACATAGGAGCAGGTTAGACATATGAGCAGGTTAGACATATGAGCAGGTTAGACATAGGAGCAGAGGTTAGACATAGGAGCAATAGGTTAGACATATGAGCAGGTTAGAAGTAGGAGCAGGAAGATCTGAGGAGGTATAAAGACGAGATCAAAATAAGTTCATGAGACCAAACAACCATTTCTTGGGTTTTTCACTGCGGTAAAGTGGCGCGGCTTTTACTTACGGTAAACGTGGAAAAGGAAGCGAAGGGGATGAGCAACAAAAATGTAATGTTTAAGATTCATCCTCACAGTGAACAAGTGCGCAGTGGAAGTAGTCGCAAAAAGTAATTTGTTTTTTGTTTACCCCCTCATCCCCCCGGCTTCCTGTTCTACGTTTACCGTAAGTAACAGCATAAAAGGGCAACCACTTTACCGCAGCCGTTTTTCGCTGTTCTTTTCCAAAAAAATTAGAAAAGAAACTTCCCCAGTGGGCCGTACAACCAACCACACAACAAGACAAGAACGGACCATTTGATTTAGTAAAACCTCTCTACAAACGTCTAAAACGAAATAACTCTCTTGCATCCAGGAGCTTTAGGCTGTAACTATAAACAACAACGTCGCTCCAACATTCTCTGATAGACAACTGAGTTTAAAACGTTCACTTCTCGGGGTAAGTCCTGAATGAAATCGAAAAACAGAATTATACCCATTTGTAAATGTGTGAATAGCACTGAGTTTGTGTAAATGATTTAAACGGTGTAAGTTTTTGACATAATATTGAAAATGTTAATGTGTATAGAAAGGCCCAAAGAGGGACTGGAGCTGAAAATACGCAATCAGTTACAAGCTCGTTCTGTTCTATGGACACTTACGACGTCCCTGTCAAATAAATAAATAAAACAATTCCAGACAGCGACACATAATTATTAGTTATTCACCGACAAGACAATATTAAACCCCTAAAACAGGTTAAATGAGAAACTCCTCCTCTAAATGGGCGACGCCAGAGAAAGATGTGACTAATGTTGTGTATTTCTGTAGAATACGTCCTTTTAGAGCTTTCATTTACGGATAAAACAGGATTATTTACATATCTGAGAGGAAATGTAAAGAGGAGATTACAGTCTGATTTCATCCCGGTTCACTGCGGTCAGGTCAGAGGTTACTGTCGTTTACTGCAGCGTTCCTGATCCCTATACACGGCCTTATATGGGAGAGTGGGAGGAGTTAGTGGGCTGTGGTGGGCGGGGCCATTGCTCTATGGTCAGTAGCCTCTTGACCGCAGCAGCTGTAGACTGATCTGCTTGACTAAAACAGAGTAAACACAGACAGATGGACAATGTAAAGAAAGAAGGGCATTTGACAGGACTGTTGAGTAAGACCAGGGCCAGGGCCAGGGCCAGGTCCAGGGCCAGGTCCAGGATCAGGGCCAGGGCCAAGTCAAGGACCAGGGCCAGGGCCAGGATCAGGACCAGGACCAGGACCAGAAACAGGACCGGGAACAGGATCCGGGCCAGGACCAGGTCCAAGACCAGGAACAGGACCAGGGCCCGAGATGAGAGAGCACTGAAGCTGCTACCAGAGAGAGATCAGAGAGAGACTATAGAGAAAGAGAACAGGACAGAGAGACCAGAGAGAAACCTGAGAGGCAAAAAAGTCTAGAGAAAGACTAGTGACCAGCAAGAAAGTAGACAGACCAAAGAGAGACCAGAGAGAGCAAAGAGAGACCAGAAAGAGACCACAGAGAGACCAGAAAGAGACCACGAAGAGACCAGAAAGAGACCACGGAGAGACCAGAGAGAGAGACCAGAGAGAGACCAGAGAGAGACCGGAGAGAGACCAGAGAGAGACCGGAGAGAGACTAGAGAGAGAGACCAGAGAGACCAGAGAGAGACCAGAAAGAGACCAGAGAGAGACCAGAAAGAGACCACGGAGAGACCAGAGAGAGAGACCAGAGAGAGACCAGAGAGACCAGAGAGAGACCAGAGAGGGAGTAGAAAGACTATGGCGAGAGACCATGGGGAGACCAGAGAGAGAGAGACCAGGGCCGGACCTAGGCTATGTAAGGTCTAGCTCAGTGGTTCTAAACTTTTTACACCAAATACCACCTCAGAAAATACTCCAATCTAAGTACCACCACAAATGACACTATGCAGCAGCGTAGTAATCCTAATGTGCGTTCACAGCACCGCTTGATGCTAACGGAGTTAAGCTAGCGGCTTTTTGTGTAAAGTTCTTCCCCAATAATGCAGCTCTGCAGCGTCTCTTTGTCCAATGTGTTCACGGAGGTGACTTTATATAACAGCAGTATGTGTTCACGGAGGTGACTTTATATAACAGCAGTATGTGTTCACGGAGGTGACTTTATATAACAGCAGTATGTGTTCACGGAGGTGACTTTATATAACAGCAGTATGTGTTCACGGAGGTGACTTTATATAACAGCAGTATGTGTTCACGGAGGTGACTTTATATAACAGCAGTATGTGTTCACGGAGGTGACTTTATATAACAGCAGTATGTGTTCACGGAGGTGACTTTATATAACAGTAGTATGTGTTCACGGAGGTGACTTTATATAACAGCAGTATGTGTTCACGGAGGTGACTTTATATAACAGCAGTATGTGTTCACTGAGGTGACTTATATAACAGCAGTATGTGTTCACGGAGGTGACTTTATATAACAGCAGTGTGTGTTCACGGAGGTGACTTTATATAACAGTAGTATGTGTTCACGGAGGTGACTTTATATAACAGCAGTATGTGTTCACGGAGGTGACTTTATATAACAGCAGTATGTGTTCACGGAGGTGACTTTATATAACAGCAGTATGTGTTCACGGAGGTGACTTTATATAACAGCAGTATCTGTTCACGGAGGTGCGTAATAAGTTTATTTTATTATTAAACAGTATTTCCGCATCGGCGAACACACTCGAAGCAGTTGTATAAAGTCACAGGAGCATGAAAACTCACATGTTCACAAGCACACAGTCCCCCATTGTCAACCCTGGTTTAGTCCTGGTTTAGTCCTGGTTTAGCCCTGGTTTAGCCCTGGCTTACCCCTGGTTTAGTCCTGGTTTAGTCCTGGTTTAGCCCTGGTTTAGTCCTGGTTTAGCCCTGGTTTAGCCCTGGCTTACCCCTGGTTTAGTCCTGGTTTAGTCTTGGTTTAGCCCTGGTTTAGCCCTGGTTTAGCCCTGGTTTAGCCCTGGTTTAGTCCTGGCTTAGTCCTGGTTTAGTCCTGGTTTAGTCCTGGTTTAGTCCTGGCTTAGCCCTGGTTTAGTCCTGGTTTAGTCTTGGTTTAGCCCTGGTTTAGCCCTGGTTTAGTCCTGGCTTAGTCCTGGTTTAGTCCTGGTTTAACCCTGGTTTAGCCCTGGTTTAGTCCTGGTTTAGTCCTGGTTTAGTCCTGGTTTAGTCCTGGTGTAGCTGTTTACAGTATGTTCAGTCTGCTCGCTCAGACACTAATGTCCCAAACGCTCAGCAATATTTATCTCCTGCGTGCGTCGGTTTTCGGCTCTTGCGCCTCTGTCGCACAGTCCTTGCGTGCGTCCTGAGACGCACATGCATTTCCACGCTCGAACGCGCGTCACCATTGACTTTGCATTGAAAGCAGGAGTAAGGCCATTCAGTGCCTCCAGCACGGATTTGTCAGTGTCTGGCCACGCACCGTTAGGCTTTCGCCCGGACATTCGTCCGTGAGACAGTTGAAGTAACCCACTCCTTTAAGAGGACCACATTCATTTCACTGTGTACAACAGAAGGAATAAAACCATTTCGTGCCTCCGGCACGGATTTATCAGTGTTTGGGCACGTTCCGTCGCATGCAGGTCACAATCTCCAGGCTGCAAACACAGTTTTGATAAACTATTACTGACAGAAGCGAGGCAACCAGTATGTGCCACCCTAACCCTAACCCACCACAGCCGCAGCCGCCCCACTGTGGCACCTGCTGTTCCCAAAGGTCTCCCATCACAGCACTAACCAGGGTATGACCACATTATTGCACCGTAGCTGTGAAGTCCATACAGAACTACAGTCTGATCCACATTGATCCCGATGGATCCAGAGTGGGTGGATTTTGGGAGAAAAGCTGCAGACTGAGAACAGAAAAACAGCATCAATATTTGAACGCTCTGAACTGTGGCCAAACTCCAGCGCCGCCATGTTGGATTCTGCTGCTCAAAGAGAGAAATCTGCCCTGAATGTATAAGAAGGAGATGAGAGAGACCAGAGAGACCAGAGAGACCAGAGAGAGACCAGAGAGAGGCCAGAGAGAGGCCAGAGAGACCAGAGAGAGGCCAGAGAGAGGCCAGAGAGAGGGACCAGAGAGACCAGAGAGACCAGGAAGACCAGAGAGAGGCCAGAGAGAGACCAGAGAGACCAGAGAGAGGCCAGAGAGACCAGAGAGACCAGAGAGAGACCAGAGAGAGACCAGAGAGACCAGAAAGAGGCCAGAGAGACCAGAGAGAGACCAGAGAGACCAGAGAGAGACCAGAGAGAGGCCAGAGAGAGACCAGAGAGAGACCAGAGAGAGGCCAGAGAGAGGCCAGAGAGAGGCCAGAGAGAGGGACCAGAGAGACCAGAGAGACCAGGAAGACCAGAGAGAGGCCAGAGAGAGACCAGAGAGAGACCAGAGAGAGGCCAGAGAGACCAGAGAGACCAGAGAGAGACCAGAGAGAGACCAGAGAGACCAGAAAGAGGCCAGAGAGACCAGAGAGAGACCAGAGAGACCAGAGAGAGGCCAGAGAGAGGCCAGAGAGAGACCAGAGAGACCAGAGAGAGGCCAGAGAGACCAGAGAGACCAGAGAGAGGCCAGAGAGACCAGAGAGAGACCAGAGAGAGACCAGAGAGACCAGAAAGAGGCCAGAGAGACCAGAGAGAGACCAGAGAGACCAGAGAGACCAGAGAGAGGCCAGAGAGAGACCAGAGAGACCAGAGAGAGGCCAGAGAGAGACCAGAGAGAGGCCAGAGAGAGACCAGAGAGAGACCAGAGAGGGAGCAGAGAGAGACCAGAGAGAGACCAGAGAGAGACCAGAGAGACCAGAGAGACCAGAGAGAGACCAGAGACCAGCGAGACAAGAGAGAGACCAGAGAGAGAGCAGAGAGAGATCAGAGAGAGACCAGAGAGACCAGAGAGAGACCAGAGAGAGACCAGAGAGACCAGAAAGAGGCCAGAGAGACCAGAGAGAGACCAGAGAGACCAGAGAGAGACCAGAGAGAGGCCAGAGAGAGACCAGAGAGAGACCAGAGAGAGGCCAGAGAGAGGCCAGAGAGAGGCCAGAGAGAGGGACCAGAGAGACCAGAGAGACCAGGAAGACCAGAGAGAGGCCAGAGAGAGACCAGAGAGACCAGAGAGAGGCCAGAGAGACCAGAGAGACCAGAGAGAGACCAGAGAGAGACCAGAGAGACCAGAAAGAGGCCAGAGAGACCAGAGAGAGACCAGAGAGACCAGAGAGAGGCCAGAGAGAGGCCAGAGAGAGACCAGAGAGACCAGAGAGAGGCCAGAGAGACCAGAGAGACCAGAGAGAGGCCAGAGAGACCAGAGAGAGACCAGAGAGAGACCAGAGAGACCAGAAAGAGGCCAGAGAGACCAGAGAGAGACCAGAGAGACCAGAGAGACCAGAGAGAGGCCAGAGAGAGACCAGAGAGACCAGAGAGAGGCCAGAGAGAGACCAGAGAGAGGCCAGAGAGAGACCAGAGAGAGACCAGAGAGGGAGCAGAGAGAGACCAGAGAGAGACCAGAGAGAGACCAGAGAGACCAGAGAGACCAGAGAGAGGCCAGAGAGAGACCAGAGAGACCAGCGAGACAAGAGAGAGACCAGAGAGAGAGCAGAGAGAGATCAGAGAGAGACCAGAGAGAGACCAGAGACAGAATAGAGAGAGAGACTAGAGTGAGAACAGTATATTGAGGTCCACTGCTACATCACTTATAAACATTGTCAAAAGTGTAAATCACAGACGTGTTTGTGAAAAGTGAAACAGACAGCACCGCCCTCTCTCGGCCAATCAGCTCTCAGCCCTAAGAGTTAAATAGTGACTCACAGGGATCTTTCTCGTATAGTGAAAACAATGTTGGAAAAAAACATGTGGTTAAGTCCCCGCTGTGGCTGAATAAAGAATATAAAATTAAACACAAAATGAAGTTCCCGTGCTTTAAATTATGAAGACGTGTCAACCATGAATCCCTGGAGTCATGACCAGAATGAGGTTTTAGTTTGATGCTTCCCAGTTGGCGTGTAAGGCACATGTGGGGCTGTCTCTGGGGCCCTCGTTAGACCCGGGGCCCTGTTCTGGTCTAGAGCCGGCCCTGTTAATCCTAAATCACTCACACGTGGCAGATGTATGCAGACTCCTGAGAACCATATGGACTCAGCAGGAGGTGTTTGCTCGGCTCTCCCCACAGCTCAGAGTGATTAGCATGCTAACGAGTCGCTGTTTGAAGAGCTAACGACACGACAGAAGCTAACGGAGGCAAACGCGGCGAGGTCAGAGGCCCCGGGGAACCACGAGCTGCTGGACCAGAGATGAGGGTCTGTGCTGTAGACCACCCCCACTCACTTCTGCTGAGTTCAGTCCCACATCCAAAGAACCTGTAGATACATATCTGTTTTAATGTAGGTGTTAAATCATTCCTGTGGACCCCAGCCCCCTGTGGACCCTAGCCCTCTGTGGACCCTAGCCCTCTGTGGACCCTAGCCCTCTGTGGACCCTAGCCCTCTGTGGACCCTAGCCCTCTGTGGACCCTAGCCCTTCCTGTGGACCCCAGCCCTTCCTGTGGACCCCAGCCCTTCCTGTGGACCCTAGCCCTTCTCTGTGGACCCCATAGCCCTTCCTGTGGACCCCAGCCCTTCCTGTGGACCCCAGCCCTTCCTGTGGACCCCAGCCCTTCCTGTGGACCCCAGCCCTTCCTGTGGACCCTAGCCCTTCTCTGGGGACCCCAGCCCTTCCTGTGGACCCTAGCCCTTCTCTGGGGATCCTAGCCCTTCCTGTGGACCCCAGCCCTTCCTGTGGACCCTAGCCCTTCTCTGGGGACCCCAGCCCTTCCTGTGGACCCCAGCCCTTCCTGTGGACCCCAGCCCTTCCTGTGGACCCCAGCCCTTCCTGGGGACCCCAGCCCTTCCTGTGGACCCCAGCCCTTCCTGTGGACCCCAGCCCTTCCTGTGGACCCTAGCCCTTCCTGTGGACCCTAGCCCTCTGTGGACCCCATAGCCCTTCCTGTGGACCCCAGCCCTTCCTGTGGACCCCAGCTCTTCCTGTGGACCCTAGCCCTTCTTTGTGGACCCTAGCCCTTCCTGTGGACCCCAGCCCTTCCTGTGGACCCTAGCCCTTCTCTGTGGACCCCAGCCCTTCCTGTGGACCCCAGCCCTTCCTGTGGACCCTAGCCCTTCCCTGTGGACCCCAGCCCTTCCTGTGGACCCCAGCCCTTCCTGTGGACCCTAGCCCTTCTCTGTGGACCCTAGCCCTTTCCTGTGGACCCCAGCCCTTCCTGTGGACCCTAGCCCTTCTCTGTGGACCCTAGCCCTTTCCTGTGGACCCCAGCCCTTCCTGTGGACCCTAGCCCTTCCTGTGGACCCTAGCCCTTCTCTGTGGACCCTAGCCCTTCCCTGTGGACCCCATAGCCCTAGCCCTGAACACAATCACATTAAATCCTTCCTCTGACAAAACCCTGATGTTTGAGACGCAGCTGTTCTCGTCGTTGAGTCGTTGCTTATTACTGTCCTTGAGGTCTGCTGTTGTTCCCTCTGGAAGGACGGGAGACCCACTCTATGTCGCCATAAATCTGAAGCTAAGCAGGCCGGGACCTGGTTAGTTCTGTGATGGGAGACCTCGGGGAACAGCAGGTGCCACAGTGGGGCGGCTGCGGCTGTAAAGTGTCAGACTGTGGTTGTGTCCTTAGGCAAGACACTTTACCCCCATTAGAATGAGTCTGGTGTGTGTGTGAATGGTTGGTGGAGGTGGGAGGGGCTGAAGGCACAGACTGGTTGCCTCGCTTCTGTCAGTGTGCCCCGGGGCAGCTGTGGCTACAGTAGTAGTTTATCACCATCCGCAAGCGTTTAAAAACAGATGCATTATTAATATTATCAGAGTGTGAGTGGAGCTAAACACAACTGCAGGTCTGTGGTTGATGAAGAACTGTTTGTTTTGAGTAAATCAAAGTTTTTCTCTCGGTGCTGAAGCAGTGATGACGACGGTCGCAATAAACAAACACATGAAACACATTTGGGAAATCTCCTCTTCCTCATCACAGACTAACCTTCCTCTGCAGAAACTCCTCTTCCTCATCACAGACTAACCTTCGTCTGCATAAACTCCTCTTCCTCATCACAGACTAACCTTCGTCTGCATAAACTCCTCTTCCTCATCGCAGACTAACCTTCGTCTGCAGAAACTCCTCTTCCTCATCACAGACTGAACCTTCGTCTGCAGAAACTCCTCTTCCTCATCACAGACTGAACCTTCGTCTGCAGAAACTCCTCTTCCTCATCACAGACTGAACCTTCGTCTGCAGAAACTCCTCTTCCTCATCACAGACTAACCTTCGTCTGCAGAATCTCCTCTTCCTCGTCACAGACTAACCTTCGTCTGCAGAAACTCCTCTTCCTCATCACAGACTAACCTTCGTCTGCATAAACTCCTCTTCCTCATCACAGACTAACCTTCGTCTGCATAAACTCCTCTTCCTCATCACAGACTGAACCTTCGTCTGCATAAACTCCTCTTCCTCATCACAGACTGAACCTTCGTCTGCAGAAACTCCTCTTCCTCATCACAGACTAATCTTCGTCTGCAGAAACTCCTCTTCTTCATCACAGACTGAACCTTCGTCTGCAGAAACTCCTCTTCCTCATCACAGACTAACCTTCGTCTGCAGAAACTCCTCTTCCTCATCACAGACTAACCTTCGTCTGCATAAACTCCTCTTCCTCATCACAGACTGAACCTTCGTCTGCAGAAACTCCTCTTCCTCATCACAGACTAACCTTCGTCTGCATAAACTCCTCTTCCTCATCACAGACTAACCTTCGTCTGCAGAAACTCCTCTTCCTCATCACAGACTAACCTTCGTCTGCAGAAACTCCTCTTCCTCATCGCCTCCCACACTCCGACGTTTCACCGTTTGGGTTTTTAAAAAGAGAAACGCTGGAGTTGGACCTGAGGCTGTTCTGAGGTAAATTGGACTCGTCTGAATAACAGGAGCAGTTTAAGGACGAGGTTTGGAGACGAGATGAAGAGGCGGCGTTACGACACGAGACACGCAACGACACTGGGGCGAGAGCAGGTGGCGTGTTGTTTTGACCCGTGTCGGCTTTTTCATGACACAGAAATTAAACTAAAAAGCTCAAAACAAACTTCCCACTTTTAAATGAAGTCTAAAGACACAGCGCAGTGCAGGAGGGACCAGAGTGAGACCAGAGAGAGACCAGAGAGAGACTAGAGAGAGACCAGAGAGAGACTAGAGAGAGACCAGAGAGAGACTAGAGAGAGACCAGAGAGAGACTAGAGAGAGACTAGAGAGAGACTAGAGAGAGACCAGAGAGAGACCAGAGATAGACCAGAAATATACCAGAAAGAGACCAGAGAGAGACCAGAGAGAGACTAGAGAGAGACTAGAGAGAGACTAGAGAGAGACCAGAGAGAGACCAGAGAGAGACTAGAGAGAGACCAGAGAGAGACCAGAGAGGGACCAGAGAGGGACCAGAGAGAGACCAGAGAGAGACTAGAGAGAGACCAGAGAGAGACCTGGAGAGAGACCAGAGAGAGACTAGAGAGAGACCAGAGAGAGACCAGAGAGAGACCAGAGAGAGACCAGAGAGAGACCAGAGAGAGGCCAGAGAGAGACCAGAGAGAGACTAGAGAGAGACTAGAGAGAGACCAGAGAGAGACCAGAGAGAGGCCCGGGAGAGACCAGAGAGAGACCAGAGAGGGACCAGAGAGAGACCAGAGAGAGACTAGAGAGAGACTAGAGAGAGACCAGAGAGAGACCAGAGAGAGACTAGAGAGAGACCAGAGAGAGACCAGAGAGAGGCCCGGGAGAGACCAGAGAGAGACCAGAGAGGGACCAGAGAGAGACCAGAGAGAGACTAGAGAGAGACTAGAGAGAGACCAGAGAGAGACCAGAGAGAGACTAGAGAGAGACCAGAGAGAGACCAGAGAGAGACCAGAGAGAGACCAGAGAGAGACCAGAGAGAGACCAGAGAGAGGCCAGAGAGAGACCAGAGAGAGACTAGAGAGAGACTAGAGAGAGACTAGAGAGAGACCAGAGAGAGACCAGAGAGAGGCCCGGGAGAGACCAGAGAGAGACCAGAGAGGGACCAGAGAGAGACCAGAGAGAGACTAGAGAGAGACTAGAGAGAGACCAGAGAGAGACCAGAGAGAGACTAGAGAGAGACCAGAGAGAGACCAGAGAGAGACTAGAGAGAGACCAGAGAGAGACTAGAGAGAGACTAGAGAGAGACCAGAGAGAGACCAGAGAGAGACCAGAGAGAGACCAGAGAGAGACCAGAGAGAGGCAGAGCAGAGAGACCAGAGAGAGACTAGAGAGAGACTAGAGAGAGACTAGAGAGAGACCAGAGAGAGACCAGAGAGAGGCCGGGAGAGACCAGAGAGAGACCAGAGAGGGACCAGAGAGAGACCAGAGAGAGACTGGAGAGAGACTAGAGAGAGACCAGAGAGAGACCAGAGAGAGACTAGAGAGAGACCAGAGAGAGACCAGAGAGAGACTAGAGAGAGACTAGAGAGAGACCAGAGAGAGACCAGAGAGAGACCAGAGAGAGACCAGAGAGAGACCAGAGAGAGACCAGAGAGAGACAGAGAGAGACAGAGAGAGAGAGAGAGAGAGACCAGAGAGAGACCAGAGAGAGACCAGAGAGAGACCAGAGAGAGACCAGAGAGAGAGACCAGAGAGAGACCAGAGAGAGAGGCCAGAGAGAGACCAGAGAGAGAGACCAGAGAGAGACCAGAAAGACCAGAGAGACCAGAGAGAGACCAGAGAGAGAGACCAGAGAGAGAGACCAGAGAGAGAGACCAGAGAGAGAGACCAGAGAGAGAGAGACCAGAGAGAGAGACCAGAGAGAGAGACCAGAGAGAAAGACCAGAGAGAGACCAGAGAGAGACCAGAGAGAGACCAGAAAGACCAGAGAGACCAGAGAGAAAGACCAGAGAGAGACCAGAGAGAGACCAGAGAGAGAGACCAGAGAGAGACCAGAGAGTGACTCACCACGCCGATCAGATCCCCACGGCCGTACTCTCCCGCCAGCTCCTTTTTCCCATCATCCTTTGCAATAACCGACCGCAGCCGACCACTGAGGACGATGAAGGTGCTGTCGGACTTGTCCCCCTGTCTGCTCCGTCCAAGAACACAAACATCCAGTCATAAATAATCACATTCAAAAGAAAAATGATAAATCCTTCAGGTGCCTCCACATGTTTAGTCCTGACTCTGGGACCAGCAGGAGGCCAGTCCCTGTGCTCCTCAGAGTCCCAGCAGGAGGCCAGTCCCTGTGCTCCTCAGAGTCCCAGCAGGAGGCCAGTCCCTGTGCTCCTCAGAGTCCCAGCAGGAGTCCAGTCCCTGTGCTCCTCAGAGTCCCAGCAGGAGTCCAGTCCCTGTGCTCCTCAGAGTCCCAGCAGGAGTCCAGTCCCTGTGCTCCTCAGAGTCCCAGCAGGAGTCCAGTCCCTGTGCTCCTCAGAGTCCCAGCAGGAGGCCAGTCCCTGTGCTCCTCAGAGTCCCAGCAGGAGTCCAGACCCTGTGCTCCTCAGAGTCCCAGCAGGAGGCCCGTCCCTGTGCTCCTCAGAGTTGGCTCATTTGGCACTAACATGTCACTGAGCTGTTTTAAAGTCTTCTCTGAGCCATAGGAAGCAGAGACCTGAGACCAGGACTAATGTGATGGTACTTCCTTTTTCTATTTAGGACCCAAGCTGTGGTGTTTTTAATCTGGTTTAGAGAGCCCAGTGAGCTACCCTGGTCTTACCGCACCATTGTACTCATTTCATTTCATACTAAGGTCTGGATTTTCTCCATTGACTCCGTTAACAGGTGGGAGGGGCTCCTTTTGCAGATTGAAACGATTGGATCTGAGTTTACTGTGACGTATGTAATGAGCCCGAGTGAGTGAGGCATTTAGCATTTAGCCTAGCTTTAGCATGTAGCCTAGCATTAGCATTAGCCTAGCTTTAGCCATCTCCTTTGTAGTAATAGTAATCTTCTAGTAATAGTAATCTTTATTTATATACCGCCTTTTCACTGCAGATCTGAGTCTCAAAGCGGTTTACAATTGTTAATTTTGGGCATTTGTCTCTCACTCCACACAGAGATGGGAGGGGCCAGTACAGGAGGCGCATGCCAGAACTATTGGACATATTTTTAGTGGTAGGGGAAACCGGAGTACCCGGAGGAAACCTACGCAGACACGGGGAGAACATGCAAACTCCACTCAGAAAGGCCCTGGTCCGACTGGGATTCGAACCCAGGACCTTCTTGCTGAGAGGCGAGAGTGCTATCCACTCAGCCACCGTACTCCCCACGGGCCACTAACGGAGCCCGTGGGGAGTAGAGCCACAACATCTTTGCTTCAATGACATTTACTAAACATTCCTCTTGCTCCGGCTTCAGTTTCTTGATATTTGGATTGAACCAGAACAGATTATTTTACTATCGCATTCTCCGACAAACTACAACCAGAAAATTCAGCACAAACTCTTGACGTCACCGACACCGACCTACAACACCCGCCTCCTCCGCTCTCTGATTGGTCGGAGGAGATTCAACCGATGTAATTGGACCCAGACAGTAAATGCAGGAAAATGTTTTTGGATGGTTAAGGGCAGGATTCCAGTGAACAGCTGTTACAGACGTCTAATGCTGTCCCTGCATTTCCTGTGTTTGAACTGTGGGATTCTCTTCTTCTTCTTCTTGTTAGGTTTTTCCGGCGGTTGGCGACCTATTTTTGCGCATTACCGCCACCTTCTGTTCCATGGATGGGTCAGTAGGCTCACACTCTAACCCCACAGACTATCAGTCTGTGGTCCCACCAGCTCTATGGAAAGCCCATTTCCCCAAACCCTCTCTGCTTATCCCCTTCACCTTACCCCCAATTGAGCTCAAAACAGGATAATGGTCACTCCCCAGGGTTGTATCTGTCCTAACCCTCCACTGGCAGCCCCCTGCACATGCGCTAGACACCAGGGTAAGATCCAACGCTGAGGAGGACCCATTCACAACATTAAACCTTGTACCAGAACCGTCATTCAAACACACAAGATTCTGCTCATCCATCAATTCCTCTATAACACTTCCATTGGCGTCTTTATGCCGACCCCCCCATACTCCACTGTGAGCATTAAAGTCCCCCACCCAAACTACTCTCCTACGGTCTTGTCCCTGAATACCCCGGAGGCTCTGATGCTCTAACCTGGAACATGGATTATAGAAATGTATGACCACTGTGGGTTTTTCCTTCTCCCATACTTCCACTACAATGCACTCCAGATTTCCCCCTACCCCCAGTAACCTGTAGGGGATACCGCTTCTAACAAATGTTGCACACCCCCCTCCATCTCCATGGTCTCGGTCATTTCTAATCACAGCATATCCATATATTATAAAGTCCAAAGAAGGCTTAAGCCACGTCTCCTGCACACATATTACGTCCGGTTTCTCTTTAAGTCCTTTAATGAAATACTTAAACTCCTGGCCATTGGCCAGTAAATTCCATGCATTCCATTGGAGAATAAGCACCATTAGGAATACAAATAACATTATACCACTCGTCCTGACTGAAGCCTGAGGTGATCACTCACCTTTTCCCATGTCAGTCCTGTCAGTCCTGTCAGTCCTACCACTCCTAGCAGCTTTACTGCTGCCTCAACAATCAATTTGATCCTTTCATCTCTAGTTTTGACCCCAAAAGTGCAGTTTATTACTTCAGCAATAAATGAAACTAGCGCAATTGGCTGTACACTTAGATTACTTTTTCTCAGCCCAGTTACTGCCTCCGGCTCTTCTGTTCCCCGCCCCCTCGTCACAAGAGGAGCACTCTGCCGTGATGTCCTCACAGCCTCTGCATAAGAGATCCCCTTCTCTACTCTCACCTTTTGAATCTGACTCTCTTTCTTCATAAACTCACATCCAGCATAAGCCACACTATGTGCCCCACCACAGTTGCAGCACTTGGGCTGTACTCCTTCCCCACACTTCCCATATTCATGGCCCCCTCCACATCGAGCACACCTTCTCTTATCCTTACAGTTACTTGCTGTGTGGCCAAAACGCTGGCAATTAAAGGTCTTAGGTATGAACACTCTGACTGAGTAACTCAAAAACCCAACGAACACTTTCTGAGGCAAAGTTGCTTCTTCAAACTCATTAAACCTCAGCACAACAATCATCTTACTCGGTCTCTCAGTAACTGAATGAATACTGCTGTGACTACCACTCTCGTTCACTCTGTTCTGTGCTGACTGTAACTCAGCGTCACTTTCACTCTCCTCAGCCTCCATACTATCGCCCCAACCTCTGACCCATCCACGGAAAAAACAGGTTCTGGGATTAAGGTAGGTGGTTGTAGATCAATGAGATTTAAATCTCGCGCATTTCTCCTCGTCGACGCTCTGCCTCCGCCTGCTGACGCTGCCGCCATTCCGCCCTCCCTCCAGCTCTGCGTGGGATTCTCTGTAAAGGACACGCCCACAATGACCTGTAGAGGACACACCCACACTGACCTGTAGAGGACACGCCCACAATGACCTGTAGAGGACACGCCCACACTGACTTGTAAAGACACGCCCACAATGACCTGTAGAGGACACGCCCACAATGACCTGTAGAGGACACGCCCACACTGACCTGTAAAGACACGCAAGACCAGACAGAGAGACCAGAGAGAGAGACTAGAGAGAGAGAGACCAGAGATAGACTAGAGAGAGAGAGAGACCAGAGAGAGGGACTAGAGAGAGAGAGACCAGAGAGAGAGACTAGAGAGAGGGAGAGAGAGAGAAAGACCAGACAGAGAGACCAGAGAGAGAGAGACCAGAGAGAGAGAGACCAGAGAGAGAGACTAGAGAGAGAGAGACCAGAGATAGACTAGAGAGAGAGAGGGACTAGAGAGAGAGAGACCAGAGAGAGAGACTAGAGAGTGAGAGAGAGAGAGAAAAACCAGACAGAGAGACCAGAGAGAGAGAGACCAGAGAGAGAGAGACCAGAGAGAGAGCGAGAGAGAGAGAGAGACACCAGAGAGAGAGAGGGAGAGAGAGAGAAAGACCAGACAGAGAGAGAGAGAGAGAGAGACCAGAGAGAGAGACCATTTTATATTCACTTTTTAACAAATGTACTTTGGGTAATGATCATATATTTATTTTAAAGTCTTGTGTTGTTTCTCTCTTGTTATTGCAGCACTTTTGAGCCTTTTGAACTGTGCCATACAAATAAACTTGCCTTTAATGCTGGCACTGCTGGAAGAAAGTTTTTACCCCAAAATCTCACCGTAAATGCCTCCTTTCATCTTCTGCTTAGTACAGACCGATCGTCCAATCCCCTGTGTAGAAAAGCAGCCCCAAACCTTCATGTTTCCACCCCCATGTTTCACAGTCTGTGTCCTCCGTGACATCTACAGAGTTTTTACCTAAAAAAAAAAAATACTATATCTGTCTCGACCTTGTGATATTCTCTCAGGCCTCCTCAGGATCCGGGAGATGGAAAACTTTAGACCTGGACACCTTCGGTTTCCCTCAGTAACACCAGCGCCACTGTGAAGCATGGGGGTGGAAACATAACCTTTTGGGGCTGCTTTTCTGCACTTTGGATACAACGACAGATCCGTGTTAAGGAAAGTACAAAAAGAGCCATGTGTATAAAGGTTATGGCCAAAAACCTTGTGATTTTGTAAAAGACGCTTGGAAAGACGGAGCAGGGGCTCTATTTTGAGATCCCGTCTTACTCAATCGTCTTTACAGGATGATTATAGGGTGTGTGTGTGGTTAAATATATGTGTGTGCCTGTGTGTCAGTGCATAAAAACGAGTGTGTGTGTGTGTGTGTGTGCATACATAAGTGTGTGCGTGTGAGTGCATGTTTACTGTGTGTGTGTAAGTTCATGTACAGGTGTGTGTGTGTGTCTTTGTGTGTGTGTGAGTGCATATTTAGTGTGTGCGTGTGTCTTTGTGTGTGTCTTTGGATGGTGCTTGATGGCGCTCAGTGTAATCAGACAAACATTATGCAAATGAGCGGTGACCAAAACAAACGAGCCCTCGCCACGACAACGACGACTTCACTAATGATGATGTAAGAGCTTCTCACAGACGAGTCACAAACAACAACTGCTTTCTACGAACGCTTTCTCTGAGGAGAGGGAGCAGCGTCTGCAGTCAGAGCTCTGTCAGACAAAGACACAGAGAGACCAGAGAGAGAGGGACCAGAGAGAGACCAGAGTGTGAGACCAGAGAAAGAGAGACCAGAGAGAGAGAGAGAGAGAGACCAGAGTAAGACCTGAGAGAGACCAGAGAGAGAGAGACCAGTGAGAGCGAGGGAGAGAGAAACTAGAGAGTGAGAGACCAGTGTGAGAGAGAGACGGACCAGTGAGAGTGAGACCAGAGAGAGACCAGAGAGTGAGCCCAGAGAGAGAGATACCAGAGAGAGAGAGAGACCAGAGAGAGACCAGTGAGAGAGATACCAGAGAGAGACCAGTGAGAGAGAGAGAGAGACCAGTGAGAGAGAGAGAGACCAGTGAGAGAGAGAGAGACCAGTGAGAGAGAGAGAGAGACCAGAGAGAGACCAGAGAGAGACCAGTGAGAGAGAGAGAGAGACCAGAGAGAGACCAGAGAGAGACCAGAGAGAGACCAGAGAGAGACCAGAGAGAGACCAGAGAGAGAACAGAGAGAGACCAGAGAGAGACCAGAGAGAAAGCAAAAGAGGGAGCAGTATCTGCAGTCAGAGCTGGAAGGAAGAGCTCGGAGTAGAGCCGCTGTACCTCCACATTTAAAGGACATAAGTGAAAGAATTCCAAGAGCGCGTTAAAAATCTCTGAAACTAAAAGACGTCCCTTTCTCCAGAATGTGTCTCACAGAATCTAAAAAACTTTGCGACACAAACGTTTGGAACTAAAGTGACATTCCTCGAACTCAAAGTTGTGTTTTGTAAATGTCACTTTTCTGTCACGGCGGGTGATATTTTTATCCGAGGACACGCCGTTGTGCTGCCAACGTGACGCTGACAAAGCACGGACACAGCTTTAAATAAAATGTTTAAAAATATACATGTTCCACACGAGGGCAGAGTCCAGGGGCGCCAGGTTGGAGCCAGGTCCAGACAAAGAGTCGTTCATCAAAGTGACCGTTTGTCCAACAATGTTCCTCTCCCTCGCCCTCTGTCTGAGATTAAGATTCATATTAAGACACAAAAACTCTATTCTAAAACAAAATCTCTAACTTTAGCATAATAAAGAAGAAAGTATAAAATCTCTAACTTTAGCTTAAAGAAGCTATACCCGATTCTTTTTCTTATTAGTTCATAAAAATGCTTTTTACTACATACAAGTTGTATCATAATACATCATTTAATTGAAAACTTGAGGTCATTGATTCAGCTGTGTAAGAAATACAGGCCGTGAAAAGTGCTGAGTAGAGTCTGAGCGGGACGTTCTCCTCCACTCACAGAACGAGCAGCGAACAGCCTGTGTCCTCTAGTCTCTACAGCCTGTGTCCTCTAGTCTCTACAGCCTGTGTCCTCTAGTCTCTACAGCCTGTGTCCTCTAGTCTCTACAGCCTGTGTCCTCTAGTCTCTACAGCCTGTGTCCTCTAGTCTCTACAGCCTGTGTCCTCTAGTCTCTACAGCCTGCGTCCTCTAGTCTCTACAGCCTGTGTCCTCTAGTCTCTACAGCCTGTGTCCTCTAGTCTCTACAGCCTGTGTCCTCTAGTCTCTACAGCCTGTGTCCTCTAGTCTCTACAGCCTGCGTCCTCTAGCCTCTACAGCCTGCGTCCTCTAGTCTCTACAGCCTGCGTCCTCTAGTCTCTACAGCCTGTGTCCTCTAGCCTCTACAGCCTGTGTCCTCTAGCCTCTACAGCCTGTGTCCTCTAGTCTCTACAGCCTGTGTCCTCTAGTCTCTACAGCCTGTGTCCTCTAGCCTCTACAGCCTGTGTCCTCTAGTCTCTACAGCCTGTGTCCTCTAGTCTCTACAGCCTGTGTCCTCTAGCCTCTACAGCCTGTGTCCTCTAGCCTCTACAGCCTGTGTCCTCTAGTCTCTACAGCCTGCGTCCTCTAGTCTCTACAGCCTGTGTCCTCTAGTCTCTACAGCCTGCGTCCTCTAGCCTCTACAGCCTGCGTCCTCTAGTCTCTACAGCCTGCGTCCTCTAGTCTCTACAGCCTGTGTCCTCTAGCCTCTACAGCCTGTGTCCTCTAGTCTCTACAGCCTGCGTCCTCTAGTCTCTACAGCCTGTGTCCTCTAGTCTCTACAGCCTGTGTCCTCTAGTCTCTACAGCCTGTGTCCTCTAGTCTCTACAGCCTGCGTCCTCTAGTCTCTACAGCCTGTGTCCTCTAGCCTCTACAGCCTGTGTCCTCTAGTCTCTACAGCCTGTGTCCTCTGCCTCTACAGCCTGCGTCCTCTAGTCTCTACAGCCTGTGTCCTCTAGCCTCTACAGCCTGTGTCCTCTAGTCTCTACAGCCTGCGTCCTCTAGTCTCTACAGCCTGCGTCCTCTAGCCTCTACAGCCTGTGTCCTCTAGTCTCTACAGCCTGCGTCCTCTAGTCTCTACAGCCTGCGTCCTCTAGCCTCTACAGCCTGTGTCCTCTAGCCTCTACAGCCTGCGTCCTCTAGCCTCTACAGCCTGTGTCCTCTAGCCTCTACAGCCTGTGTCCTCTAGTCTCTACAGCCTGTGTCCTCTAGCCTCTACAGCCTGTGTCCTCTAGCCTCTACAGCCTGCGTCCTCTAGTCTCTACAGCCTGTGTCCTCTAGTCTCTACAGCCTGTGTCCTCTAGTCTCTACAGCCTGTGTCCTCTAGTCTCTACAGCCTGCGTCCTCTAGCCTCTACAGCCTGCGTCCTCTAGCCTCTACAGCCTGTGTCCTCTAGTCTCTACAGCCTGCGTCCTCTAGCCTCTACAGCCTGCGTCCTCTAGCCTCTACAGCCTGCGTCCTCTAGTCTCTACAGCCTGCGTCCTCTAGCCTCTACAGCCTGCGTCCTCTAGTCTCTACAGCCTGCGTCCTCTAGTCTCTACAGCCTGCGTCCTCTAGCCTCTACAGCCTGTGTCCTCTAGTCTCTACAGCCTGTGTCCTCTAGCCTCTACAGCCTGTGTCCTCTAGTCTCTACAGCCTGCGTCCTCTAGTCTCTACAGCCTGTGTCCTCTAGTCTCTACAGCCTGTGTCCTCTAGTCTCTACAGCGCTGCTCAACACCAGGGCTTCAACTTCAAAATTCGAATATAATTCTAAAATAAAAAATCTATACATATTTGAACAAATATTAGAAAACCCTTATAATTCGAAATGTATTTAATGACTGCAAATAAAATAGTTAGCTCCCAAAGGTGTCACCGGGACGTGCTAGGCAGGTAACAGCTAAGCTAGCTAGCTGTTTCATGGTAACTTCCGAGTTTCTCACGATCGCTTTTTGTCACTTTAAAACAGTATTTTTGTCATGAAAACGTTAACAGCAAATTCTGAAATCATCTGTGCATGTGTGTTAAGGATGTATGTGTATACTGTATTGTCCGATTGACATTTAATGGTGTTGATTGATTGATATGTATTTGTTTATTGAGCGTGGCTAGCTCCGCTAGCTTCTCTACACAGACAAGTGTGCAGAGAAACTGCACAATGTAGTGACAAGCGCTGATAGCTTGTTGTACTTGCAGAGTAATGGCAGTATTTTTCACACCTGAATTACAAACAGAGATTGCATTGGGGCTTCGGTCATTATTGGTTTGAGAGTTCTGTTATCAAGAAAAAATGATCGGTAGAATTACATTCAAGTCAATGTGTGTTCTACTGCTGCTGTGAGGAGCTGTATAATAAATTCTAATTAAATATTAGAATATATTCTAATTAAATATTAGAATATATTCTAATATTTAAATTAATAAATTTGGATGCGAAACTAGCAGTATTCTTTAACTTATATATTGTGTTAGCAGTGCGTTGCTTTAGTACCATTTCATCAGTGATTGTTGTACAGCTTACAAGAAGTCGCGCTAATGCTAATGTTAGCATACGTATCAGATCGCAAATAAAACTAGGTGGCTCCGTGTTATGAGAGCGTAGGAGAAATGAGAAGCCATTGAGCGAGTTGGGGGGCGGGGCTAAACATTCAAACATTGCAGAAACGGGTATAGCGTCTTTAATGAAGAAGTATAAAAGGCCAAACTGACTGATTTTTGTTCATGAATAGTTTTTGTGAAACCTCCAGATTCCGCTGCAGTCCGTTATATAACTATGACTGGTTTTATCTCACAAACAAAAAGGGTTTGAACGGAAAACTTCAGACCGGATTCAAAGAGAAGCTCTGCACATTCAGAACACGGAACTTGGCAACGATTGAAGTAATGAAAAAGCACTCAGCGAACGCCTGAGAGGAGCGAGAGAGACCAGAGAGAGACCGGAGGGAGACCAGAGGGAGACCGGAGAGAGAGAGAGAGAGAGAGCAGCTGGCAGAGAGCGGGGGAGGCTGGAACCACCGCAGAGGAATGAGACCAGAGAGAGACCAGAAGGACCAGGACTGAGACCAGAGAGAGACCAGAAGGACCAGGACTGAGACCAGAGAGACCAGAAGGACCAGGACTGAGACCAGAGAGAGACCAGAAGGACCAGGACTGAGACCAGAGAGACCAGAAGGACCAGGACTGAGACCAGAGAGACCAGAAGGACCAGGACTGAGACCAGAGAGACCAGAAAGACAGGACTGAGACCAGAGAGAGACCAGAAGGACCAGAACTGAGACCAGAGAGAGACCAGAGAGAGACCAGAAGGACCAGGACTGAGACCAGAGAGAGACCAGAAGGACCAGGACTGAGACCAGAGAGAGACCAGAAGGACAGGACTGAGACCAGAGAGACCAGAAGGACCAGGACTGAGACCAGAGAGACCAGAAGGACCAGGACTGAGACCAGAGAGACCAGAAGGACCAGGACTGAGACCAGAGAGACCAGAAGGACCAGGACTGAGACCAGAGAGACCAATGTCTGTGTATGAGTGTATGTGTGTGTGGTCTTTGTGTCTGTGTGTGAATGTGTGGTATGTGTGTGTGTGTGTGTGTGTGTGTGTGAGTGTGTGTGTCTGTGTGTGTGTGTGTGTGTGTGTGTGTGTGTGTGTGTGTGTGTGTGTGTGTGTGTGTGTGTGTGTGTGTGTGTGTGTGTGTGTGTGTGTGTGTTTGTGTGAGTGTGTGTGTATGCGTGTGTGAGACATTATCTCTGCCCCCACGTCTTCACCTGATTATCTGGCGCCCGGGCTCCAGGTCATGGACAGACTTCCTCCTTCACCCTCGTCCTTCTGTCGGAGACGGATCGACATGAGATGGTTTTAGATTCTAGTGTCGTTCAGAAAGTGGCGTGTGAGACATGGCGTCATGGAGAGAAGCGAGAACACAAACTAAAACATACTTCATCACACTTGGTCACTATATACCCCGTGGTTCGTGTTATTTTGTGATTTCAGTGTTGCTTATTTCATATATTTTTAACAAATTCTATAAATCCACATTTTAGCAACAAACTCTGCTCGACTGTCTCCCGCTCTGACTCTGCTCTGACTCTGACTCTGACTCTGACTCTACTCTGACTCTGCTCTGACTCCCTTCTTCAGACTTGTCAGGGCACGATGGAAGCAGTGTGGGCGGGTCCTCGCTCTAAATCTCACTCCCCCTGGTGGTGGAGGTGTACCCGGATTAAGAATTACCCAATGCTTTTATATGGCGCCTTCTTTCCCCTTGAAAACGTCATTACAGGATGGTCCAAAAGTGGCTCTTGGTCCAGCGCACGGTCCAGATGCTGTCGATGCCGAGGGACCAGTCTAGTTTAGCCGCTGTGGACTTTTGAATGCACTCGTTAAATGAATGGGGCCAGTGCAGATAACGCATGCACAAATGTGTTTTACTTTTTTCACATTAGTTTCAACAGCGGAGATAAGCGTGACTAGGTTGATATTTAGAGTCTATGGACGGAAGCAACAATATCATTAGTCTTGTGTTTCATGAACCTGGCCTGTAGGGGGCGCATGAGCAGAGGTGGGACAGTGTTGCTCCCATTGAAAACCATGTAAAGTCTGTTTGTCAAAGGCTCTCCTTCTGTGCGGTGTACGGTTGTTGGAACAGTCTTAATCGGGGACACACAATTCTAAGTACTAACAAATATTTCTCAAAAGAGTCTTGATTTTGGGCATTTTTGGAAAGAAAAACAGAAGAAATGGCTGTGTTTCATTGGGGTGGCCTGCAGGGGGCGCTTATCTGGGAAAGCCTTGATCCACCTCGCCCGCCTCATTCCAGTGATTTTTTCAAAGTGTCCTCCTTTATATGAGAC
Organism: Knipowitschia caucasica; assembly: GCA_964034765.1. Lineage (NCBI taxonomy): Eukaryota > Metazoa > Chordata > Actinopteri > Gobiiformes > Gobiidae > Knipowitschia > Knipowitschia caucasica. Next base: position 3,738,866 of record OZ035841.1, read on the forward strand.
CACAGTTGGAACATGAACAAACTCTGTCTTTCTCTCTGTTTGTGCGGCTGCTACAAGCGTACACCGCACACAAATATGGTGTTTTGACAGCGCTTCTTCTTCTACTATATCTCTGTGTATAAACCACTTCTTCTTCTACTATATCTCCGTGTATAAACCTCTTCTTCTTCTACTATATCTCCGTGTATAAACCTCTTCTTCTTCTACTACAGCCATTCCCAAACTCAGTAACACCGAGGCCCCCTTAAAAATCTGACGGGTCTGCGTGGCCCCCCAAAATAATAACCAAGAAGACAACATGAAGAATAGGCTCTTCTGGTTATTTTATTTGGGGGAAATAGCCTCTGCTACAAACATTGTAATACAAAAATGATTACAGTGGATTATTCAAGTCAAATAATGAACACAAATATTTTAATATTACAAACAAAACATTATAAATTTAACATTAAATAATTATATTATTATTTTTATTTTTTTAT
>OZ035841.1:3744347-3784347 GCA_964034765.1 Knipowitschia caucasica
TCTCCTGGTCCTCTCTCCTGGTCCTCTCTCCTGGTCCTCTCTACTGGTCCTCTCTCCTGGTCCTCTCTACTGGTCCTCTCTCCTGGTCCTCTCTACTGGTCCTCTCTCCTGGTCCTCTCTCCAGGTCCTCTCTCCTGGTCCTCTCTCCTGGTCCTCTCTACTGGTCCTCTCTACTGGTCCTCTCTCCAGGTCCTCCTCTACTGGTCCTCTCTCCAGGTCCTCTCTCCTGGTCCTCTCTCCTGGTCCTCTCTCCTGGTCCTCTCTACTGGTCCTCTCTACTGGTCCTCTCTCCTGGTCCTCTCTACTGGTCCTCTCTCCTGGTCCTCTCTACTGGTCCTCTCTCCTGGTCCTCTCTCCTGGTCCTCTCTACTGGTCCTCTCTACTGGTCCTCTCTCCAGGTCCTCTCTACTGGTCCTCTCTCCTGGTCCTCTCTCCTGGTCCTCTCTACTGGTCCTCTCTCCAGGTCCTCTCTCCTGGTCCTCTCTCTTGGTCCTCTCTACTGGTCCTCTCTACTGGTCCTCTCTCCAGGTCCTCTCTCCTGGTCCTCTCTCCTGGTCCTCTCTACTGGTTCTCTCTACTGGTCCTCTCTCCTGGTCCTCTCTCCTGGTCCTCTCACCTGGTCCTCTCTACTGGTCCTCTCTACTGGTCCTCTCTCCTGGTCCTCTCTACTGGTCCTCTCTCCTGGTCCTCTCTACTGGTCCTCTCTCCTGGTCCTCTCTCCTGGTCCTCTCTACTGGTCCTCTCTACTGGTCCTCTCTCCAGGTCCTCTCTACTGGTCCTCTCTCCTGGTCCTCTCTCCTGGTCCTCTCTCCTGGTCCTCTCTCCTGGTCCTCTCTCCTGGTCCTCTCTCCTGGTTCTCTCTCCTGGTGTCATGGATGTGGGGAAGACCGGACCACTGGAGTCCTCTCAGTGATTCTCAGTCTGACTGTGATCCGTCATGCTCGTGATTCAGCTGCTGAATCTAACATGTGTCTCCTTCACCGCCTCATTCATGCCAGCGCTGACCACTCTCACCTCACCCTCCTCATCCCTCCTCACCCCTCCTCACCCCTCCTCACCCCTCTTCATCCCTCCTCATCCCTCCTCACCCCTCCTCACCCCTCCTCACCCCTCTTCATCCCTCCTCACTCCTCTTCATCCCTCCTCACTCCTCCTCACCCCTCCTCACCCCCTTCATCCCTCCTCACTCCTCCTCACCCCTCCTCACCCCTTTTCATCCCTCCTCACTCCTCCTCACCCCTCCTCACCCCTCTTCATCCCTCCTCACTCCTCCTCACCCCTCCTCACTCCTCCTCACCCCTCCTCACCCCTCTTCATCCCTCCTCACCCCTCTTCATCCCTCCTCACCCCTCCTCACCCCTCTTCATCCCTCCTCACCCCTCCTCACCCCTCCTCACCCCTCTCTCCTCACCCCCTCCTACACCCCTCCTCACCCCCCTCATCCTCCTCACCCCTCCTCACCCCTCTTCATCCCTCCTCACCCCTCTTCATCCCTCCTCACCCCTCCTCACCCCTCCTCACCCCTCCTCACCCCTCCTCACCCCTCTTCATCCCTCCTCACCCCTCTTCATCCCTCCTCACCCCTCCTCACCCCTCTTCATTCATCCCTCCTCACCCCTCTTCATCCCTCCTCACCCCTCCTCACCCTCCTCTCCCCTCTTCACCCTCCTCACCCCCTCTCCCTCCTCACCCCTCCTCACCCCTCCTCACCCCCTCACCCCTCCTCACCCTCCTCACCCCTCCTCACCCCTCTTCATCCCTCCTCACCCCTCCTCACCCCCCTCTCACCCCTCCTCACCCCTCTTCATCCCTCCTCACCCCTCCTCACCCCTCCTCATCCCTCTCCTCATCCCTCCTCACCCCTCCTCACCCCTCCTCACTCCCCTCCTCACCCCTCCTCACCCTCCTCACCCCCCTCACCCTCACCCCTCTTCATCCCTCCTCACCCCCTCACCCCTCCTCACCCCCCTCCTCACTCCTCCTCACCCCTCCTCACCCCTCCTCACCCCTCTTCATCCCTCCTCACCCCTCTTCATCCCTCCTCACCCCCCTCTTCATCCCTCCTCACCCCTCCTCACCCTCCTCACCCCTCTTCATCCCTCCTCACCCCTCTTCATCCCTCCTCACCCCTCTTCATCCCTCCTCACCCCTCTTCATCCCTCCTCACCCCTCCTCACCCTCCTCCTCCTCACCCCTCCTCACCCCTCTTCATCCCTCCTCACCCCTCCTCACCCCTCTTCACCCCTCCTCACCCCTCCTCATCCCCCTCACCCCTCCTCACCCCTCCTCACCCCTCTTCATCCCTCCTCACCCCTCCTCACCCCTCCTCACCCCTCCTCACCCCTCCTCACCCCTCCTCATCCCTTCTCACCCCTCCTCACCCCTCCTCACCCCTCCTCACCCCTCTTCATCCCTCCTCACCCCTCCTCACCCCTCCTCACCCCTCCTCACCCTCCTCACCCCTCCTCATCCCTCCTCACCCCTCCTCACCCCTCTTCATCCCTCCTCACCCCTCCTCACCCCTCTTCATCCCTCCTCACCCCTCCTCACCCCTCCTCACCCCTCTTCTCCCTCCTCACCCCTCTTCATCCCTCCTCACCCCTCTTCATTCCCTCCTCATCCCTCCTCACCCCTCCTCACCCCTCTTCATCCCTCTTGACCTTCCTCACCCTCATCATCCCTCATTACCCCCCCTGGCTCGTCACAGATTTCAGGTTCAGGACCTGTGTTTGTGTGTGAACTAACAAGGAGAGGTCTGCTGTGTCTGAGACTGGAGAGAGAGGCCAGTACACACACACATAGACACAAACACACACACACATATAGACACACACACACACAGTTTGTTAAAGACGCTATACCCAATTTATTTTCTAATAAGTTCATAATCTTTTTGTATTACTACATAGAAGTTGTATTAGAATCAGTAATTTCATTGAAAACTTGAGCTCATTGATGCAGGCTGCGTCCTCTAGCCTCTAGAGCGCTGCTAAACACAGTAGCATGTTAGCATAAGTGGCTATAACTCCTCTGGCTGTAACTGCAGACTCAGCAAAACAGCCCAAACCACACAACAGTGAGGAAGAGAAGAGGAACTAAAGCTAAACATGATCAAAGAAGAAACCAAGCCCTGAACAGAGCTAGCTTACATCGTATCCTCTGGAGAGACTGGTCTATGGGAGAGACCTGCGGGACCGCCTCGGACTATCTACGCTCGGACTATCTACGCTCGGACTATCTACGCTCGGACTATCTACGCTCGGACTATCTACGCTCGGACTATCTACGCTCGGACTATCTACGCTCGGACTATCTACGCTCGGACTATCTGCGCTCGGACTATCTACGGTCGGACTATCTACGGTCGGACTATCTGCGCTCGGACTATCTACGCTCGGACTATCTACGCTCGGACTATCTCACGGTCGGACTATCTACGGTCGGACTATCTACGCTCAGACTATCTACGGTCGGACTATCTACGGTCGGACTATCTACGCTCGGACTATCTACGGTCGGACTATTACGCTCGGACTATCTACGCTCGGACTATCTACGCTCGGACTATCTACGCTCGGACTATCTACGCTCGGACTATCTACGCTCGGACTATCTACGCTCGGACTATCTACGCTCGGACTATCTACGCTCGGACTATCTACGCTCGGACTATCTACGCTCGGACTATCTACGCTCGGACTATCTACGCTCGGACTATCTACGGTCGGACTATCTACGCTGGGACTATCTACGCTCGGACTATCTACGCTCGGACTATCTACGTCGGACTATCTACGCTCGGACTATCTACGCTCGGACTTTATCTACGCTACGGACTATCTACGCTCGGACTATCTACGCTCGGACTATCTACGCTCGGACTATCTACGCTCGGACTATCTACGCTCGGACTATCTACGCTCGGACTATCTACGTGGGACTATCTACGCTGGGACTATCTACGCTCGGACTATCTACGCTCAGACTATCTACGGTCGGACTATCTACGGTCGGACTATCTACGGTCGGACTATCTACGTCGGACTATCTATCGCTCGGACTATCTACGCTCGGACTATCTACGGATCGGACTATCTACGCTCAGGACTATCTACGCTCGGACTATCTACGCTCGGACTATCTAAACGCTCAGACTATCTACGCTCAGACTATCTACGCTCGGACTATCTGCGCTCGGACTATCTACGCTCTGACTATCTACGCTCGGACTATCTACGCTCGGACTATCTACGCCTGGGACTATCTACGCTCGGACTATCTACGCTCGGATATCTACGCTCGGACTATCTACGCTCGGACTATCTAGGCTCAGACTATCTACGCTCGGACTATCTACGCTCGGACTATCTACGCTCGGACTATCTACGCCTGGACTATCTACGCTCGGACTATCTGCGCTCGGAGTATTACGCTCGGACTATCTGCGCTTGGACTATCTACGCTCGGACTGATCTGCGCTCGGACTATCTACGCTTGTGGACTATCTACGCTCGGACTATCTACGCTCGGACTATCTACGCTCGGACTATCTACGCTTGGACTATCTACGCTCTGACTATCTACGCTCGGACTATCTACGCTCTGACTATCTGCGCTCGGACTATCTACGCTCGGACTATCTACGCTTGGACTATCTACGCTCTGACTATCTACGCTCGGACTATCTACGCTCGGACTATCTACGCTCGGACTATCTACGCTCGGACTATCTACGCTCGGACTATCTACGCTCTGACTATCTACGCTCTGACTATATATGCTCGGACTATCCACGCTCGGACTATCTACGCTCAGACTACTTTCGGACGCGGAACTAGCGGTAATCTTTCAGTTGTATTGCTAACAATGCTTTAGTTTTACACAGGTCTTTTCAGGTAGACTTGATCTACCTCTGTAATGGGATGAGATCTGTCTCTGTCAGTCAGACCTGGAGTTTCTCCTGTCTGAATATGATGTCATCGTACAACTATGACATCACTATGACATCACACTCAGAGCAGTTTTCTGTCCTTACGTGCAAAACACATGTATCGTTTCCTTCTTTCATTGGCTTTCAAACTCCTCACTGCGATGACTCCTCAGACTGTGACGTCACATCTTCTCAGGACCAAAGTTTTGCCTCCGACCACAGGACGTTCTTTACGACTGCGTCTGAAGTTCTGTCTCCGGCTTCTCCTTAGATTAAAGCTTGGGTGCGTTCCGGTCGTCTCATACTCCATTTTTCACGTCGTGCAGTAAACCATGTCAGGGCCGCATCTCCTCGGCTCATGTGTGGAGCAGTATTTCAGCTGGAGGAGGTTCAGATCCATAAAGAGTCCTTGATGTCGCGGCTACATTACCACACACCATTCTCCATGATCACATGTGTCACACGTGTGGAGGATTTATGGAACTGTCATGAACGTCAGGAAGTGAGGACAGAGCAAAGCATTCAACACCTTTCCTCTGAGGTTCTGTTCTTAAACACGACAGGGCGAGTGGCCCTTTGGGGCTGTTATTGTTCAGCCATCGTAGGTGTTTTCGGGAATTTGACTCAATAACAACTCAGACAGCACTGACGCAAAGCAGGAGGGAAGGGTTTCCGCTCCAAAATCATTTATGATCTGTTCTTTAAGGCTACAGGAATCTGGTCATTCCCATTCCTTTTTGAAAATACATGATAATTGACTACTTTTTTGGGTTCAGGGACGTTTCCCCAAAATACTTTAAAAAGTTATTTGAAAAACAGCTAACACCAGAGCGTCAGACTGTGTGTTCATATTCAAGTTCATATTTCAGACAGTCCTGTTAGTCTAATAGAGCACTTTAAAACACCCACAGCGACCAAAGTGCTACGATAAGATCACGTAAAATCCATTAAAACATTCGTACAATCAGGAGAAAAATAAAAGCATTTAAAAATGGCCACCGCTAATGAGTGTTAAAAGCCAGTCTAAATAAATGAGTTTTTTGCCTCGCATTAAAAAGTCCAAAATGAGTGAGGACCGGCATATCAGAGGGCAACTTGTTCCGGAGTCTGGGTCCAGGACTGAGAAGGGCCGGTCTCCGCAGTGTTTGGACCTGTTCCTGGGCTGAGCTGAGGACCTCCGGGATCACAGAGGGCGAGACCACAGAGGGAGAGACCACAGAGGGCGAGACCACAGAGGGCGAGACCACAGAGGGCGAGACCACAGAGAGCGAGACCACAGAGGGCGAGACCACAGAGGGCGAGACCACAGAGGGAGAGACCACAGAGGGCGAGACCACAGAGGGCGAGACCACAGAGGGCGAGACCACAGAGGGCGAGACCACAGAGAGCGAGACCACAGAGGGCGAGACCACAGAGGGAGAGACCACAGAGGGCTTTAAAAACAATATATTGTATTATTGTACTTTGTAAGGTGTGAGTGTCAAGCGTTTTCTTAATTTGGTGATTTCCCCCGCGCTGAAAGGGGGTTGTTCCTGCAACTTGAGGATATCAGAGGAATTTACTCAGTCCAAAATTAGTCTAAAATTTTCTCCTTTTATTTTGCAGTTTATTTTGTACATCAGTAAGTAAGTAGTAAGTAAGCTTTATTTATATACCGCCTTTCACAGACCAGAGTCACAAAGCGGTTTACAATTGTTATTTTTTGGGCATTTGTCCTCTCACTCCACACAGAGATGGGAGCGGGGTCGCCAGTACAGGAGGCGCATGCCAGAACTATTGTACATATTTTTAGTGGTAGGGGAAACCGGAGTACCCGGAGGAAACCTACGCAGACACGGGGAGAACATGCAAACTCCACTCAGAAAGGCCCTGGTCCGGCCGGGATTCGAACCCAGGACCTTCTTGCTGAGAGGCGAGAGTGCTATCCACTCAGCCACCGTGCCGCCCGAGCATAAGCAGCAAGCAGCAGATGCAGAGCAAAGCAGCAGAACAGTTTAGGACAGCAAACAGGTAAAAAACCTTTAGAAGAACACAGACAATACCCAACATCAGAAACCCAAATTACAATTGACCCAAACAATTAAATTTAGCATGATTAATACATCTCAGTGAATTAATGAATTTCCCCAAATTAGCACAATTAAAAATGGAATATTCAATAATTCTGTACACAGATGCAAATTCATTAATACTGTTATAAGTTCATTATATTAGCTTTAGCAAACAATTCCCATGATTTTAACAATTATCAATAATGCATATTCATAAAACAGCCTTAACTCATAGCAATTGTATACACTAGCACTTAAACACAACTCATGATTAACATTACACCACTATTGCACTGCCCCAATGTCCCGCGCTCCCACAGTTTAAATGCCCGAGCCGGCACGGAAGCCAGACTCCTCACCCGTGACTGAGCAGCGCACACACACATACACGCAGCTGATCGCACCATAGAAAGTCTGTACACACAAGCAGGTCTTACCGGCTGCCTCCTCAGTCTTTAGATCGCGGGTACAACTATACTAGAGCGCACGTACATAACTTATATGCGCCCTTGTTTACAGAAAAGAACCCGGAAGCGCCGGTCCGTTCACTTAAATGGTCCGGGTTACTCAGAGTTCCGGGCTAACCCTGCAAATAGCAATACAGTGAGTTTGTCCGGAAATCCTCCAATGGACACGTGTTGAGAGTTACTATGGTCTGGCTGTAACAGAAGCATCAGGTCTGTCCAATGTCATCCATCTTTGAACTTTTCTAATGTTCTGCAGACGACAGATCGGCAGAGAATATTTACTCTGGGGACTGTCCTCTCTCAGGTTCTCATAGTAGGGGTAGGACCAGAGAGTTTATTGGCTAAATGTTTCTCGCATCAGTTCAACCTGATGTGATTTGTCGGCGACAGAAACACAACGAGACGAGAAGAAGCCCATTACTGCCTTTTGTGAGTAAGAACACTTTGTTTATGTAGCGCATTTCACGGACCAAGGTCGCACTAAGCACTTTACGATGTACAGATATTGTTCCATTCTCTCCGCACACGGCGAGGACAGAAGCGAGACGCACTGCAGCCTCCGACCATCTCCATCCTGTCAGAACTACTGCACATGTCTTTAGTGGTGGAGAGTACGCAGACACAGGGAGAACGTGCAAACTCCACACACAAAGGCCCTGTCTGGAGGTGGAATCGAACCCAGGACCTTCTCGCTGCACCACTCGTTTGGGAAAGTAAGATTAGTCATTTCAAGAAAGATTTTTTTCCTAGTTTGCAGTGATGGGAATAACGGCGTTATTAGTAACGGCGTTACTAACGCCGTTACTTTTTTCAGTAACGAGTAATCTAACTAATTACTTTGACTGTAACTATAACGCCGTTATCATTTCCGACATCCCGTTACTGCGCGTTACTCAAGACGCACAATGAACGTGTTGTCATGAGAGAAGGGAGGATGAGAAAACCTCTCAGCAATTATTGGCTGATGTAAAACATATTTCCTTTACAATCCACATGTCTACAGTTGAGAGGATGCTCATAAATTGTGTTTTTGAAACAAATATGGGTCTTAGTCGCGCTCAACCACGGCTTGTATCACCGTGAGGCCAGCCTCAGAGGAGCGCATGTGAGCGCAGAAGTCGGCTGCATACAATTCCATCAGAAAGCTCCTTTCTCTTCCTGGTTTATCTGCTAAGGACAGCAACAGGTTTGGCTAACATACATATAACATATTTTAAGATAATCTAAAATGCACTTAGGGTAATTTTTCAATGACTATAGGAATGATAAGAAAGAGGTGAAGTGTAAGACGTTGGTTTTAGAAATTGGATGCACCCGGTTGCAGCAAAACAGAGGAGTTTATGGAGGACACACGCGTTTTGTTTTACTTTTTAAAACTCATTGGACTCATTTCCAAATGGAGGATTACATATCTACGCTCAAACCATTAACTGGACTTAAACACTGAACTGGTCTGAACTGAAGTGGTCTGTGCAGGTCATTTATAAGGTAAGACCCATAACTCATAGTTTTGTGTTTTGTTTGAACAAACAATGTGGGCATGAAACATATTTTGCTGTAGCCAAACAAACTGTCCACTTGATTTATATGATATATATGTTCATCTGATTGGGCTGAAGTCAGTGCTTCACCGGTGTTTCCACATTCACAGTGGGGGGTGTTTGTATTTAGTGCTTACAGCACAGAGAGAGATGAAGAGTGAACAGGACTTCAGCAGCAAAAACAGCCTTTTCTAGATGGAAATATTGGCACTGTTAAAGGTAAAAATGCGCACGTCGGGTGCACATTATGTTCCAGAACAAAACTAAAAAAGTAACGCAATAGTTACTTTTACTGGTAACTAGTTACTTTTATAGTGGAGTAATTCCGTTAGTAACTCAGTTACTTTTTGGGAGAAGTAACTAGTAACTATAACTAATTACTTTTTCAAAGTAACGTGCCCAACACTGCTAGTTTGTGACTTCCTGTTACGTACAACGACAAATAATTCTGGATCTTTCTGTCCAAGAGTTCAATTCAATTCAATGTTTTTTGTATCGGCTTACATCACAACAGCAGTTATCTCTAAGGACTTTACAAACCTGCTGATTTGCCAACACAGATCAGAAAATCAAACACAAACCCAAGAAAGGCAACAATAGAATGGGACAAGAAAAACTGTTTTGTTACTTATCTTGGAATAAAAAAGGGTCAATTGCTGCTGCATTGGAAAAAGAACTAAAATGCTCGTTGTAAAATATCAACATTTTCTAAACTCAAGACAAAGATTTACTGATGCATGTATTCACTTTTACCCGGCACAAAACTTCATCGTCTAATATTTTGAAAATCAGACCAAGAGAAAGTTCTGTATTTCCACATGAATAATAAAGGGCCCAAGATCGAACCTTGTGGAACTCCTCGATCATTTCAGAAACTGTTAAATCCGCCCGCTTCAAAAATGTGACTTTTTTGATTCCTCTTCAAGTTTTTTTTTATTCTTTTATTTTTTCAACATGAGGAGCTCTACTTTTAGCTCTCAAAGCCTTCATTTTGACTCCCCCAGGCCTTTTTAATCACTTGGTAACCTTAAAAAACTGCTTAGTCATGGTCTTTTTTCAGGGTCTCTTTCTCAGGGTTTTTCATCTGAGAAGGGGAAGTGCTAGTTACCGTAGCAACACAATGTTTACCTAAAGGAGTTAGCAATAGCCTTTTTGCCGTAGTAAAGTTTTATTCACCAGTTTAGCTCTTCTTAAAAGTGAGTAAATGTTATACTTATAAATTATTAACTTTAAAGAAATCTGGTGAAAAACTTGCAGTGAATTTCTCAAAATTCCATTTGTTTGAACGAGAGCAGTCAAAACGTTGGCTTTGGGAGTTTGAATAGTTTCTGGTAATAATACAATCTGATTTTCCTCAACCACATGTGTCACAGATATAATATTTCTGATTCTGATGTAAACTCACAAAACCTTCTGTTTCCCAAAAACACAAACAGCATTTCAAATGCTTCTTCAAACGCCAACCGCACAAACGGAATTATAAAATGCAAATGAGGTTTTTTCTTTTTTAAACAGGCAGTTCTTTGGAGACTTCGCTCGCACTTAATTGGACTCAAATCAGAGTTGGTTTAATTAGACCCTTTTCAAACCGAGGCTGGAATTATGAATATGTGGAGCCGTAATGGGAGACGGCAGTTTGTCGCGTCAAAGGATTGAAAGAGCAGAGCAGATGAATTAAGCTTTGAAAGGACTGCGTTTTTTACAGCGTGGAGAGGAGAAAACGCCGTGGATCTAAAAACGGATATGCAGCAGTTTGGTCAGAGAGAGAGATACTACTAAAAGTTAAATGTTGTGGAGAAATCAGACCCCAACCTGCAGAGAAAACATGTCTCTGTGTGAGAAAGAGTCTGGATTGCTCCACGAGGATGAGAAAGTTGTCATAGTTCATGATAAAGAGATTCTATCTGGTCTCTCGGGTTTTCTCTGGTCTTTCTGGTCTTTCTGGTCTTTCTGGTCTTTCTTTCCAGTCCCAGGTCTCTCGCTCTCTCTCTGGTCTCTTTTTCTGGCTTTCTCTGGTCTCACTCTTGTATCCATCGTCTCTCACTGGTTTTCTCTAGTCTCTCTCTGGTCTCACTCTTTATCCCAGCTCTCTCTTTTTCTCTGGTCTCTCTCTTTTGTCTCTGGTCTCTCTCTCTTTTCTCTGGTCTCTTTCTCTGGTCTTTCTCTTTTGTCTCTGGTCTCTCTCTCTCTCTGGTCTCTTTATCTGGTCTCTCTCTCTTTCTCTGGTCTCTCTCTCTTTTGTCTCTGGTCTCTCTCTCTCTTTCTCTGGTCTCTTTCTCTGGTCTCTCTCTCTTTTGTCTCTGGTCTCTCTCTCTCTGGTCTCCCTCTCTTTCTCTGGTTTTCTCTGGTCTCTCTCTCTTTTGTCTCTGGTCTCTCTCTCTCTCTGGTCTCTCTCTCTTTCTCTGGTTTTCTCTGGTCTCTCTCTTTTGTCTCTGGTCTCTCTCTCTCTGGTCTCCCTCTCTTTCTCTGGTTTTCTCTGGTCTCTCTCTCTTTTGTCTCTGGTCTCTCTCTCTCTCTGGTCTCTCTCTCTTTTGTCTCTGGTCTCTCTCTCTCTGGTCTCTCTCTCTTTCTCTGGTTTTCTCTGGTCTCTCTCTTTTGTCTCTGGTCTCTCTCTCTCTGGTCTCCCTCTCTTTCTCTGGTTTTCTCTGGTCTCTCTCTCTTTTGTCTCTGGTCTCTCTCTCTCTTTCTCTGGTCTCTTTCTCTGGTCTCTCTCTCTTTTGTCTCTGGTCTCTCTCTCTCTGGTCTCCCTCTCTTTCTCTGGTTTTCTCTGGTCTCTCTCTCTTTTGTCTCTGGTCTCTCTCTCTCTCTGGTCTCTCTCTCTTTCTCTGGTTTTCTCTGGTCTCTCTCTTTTGTCTCTGGTCTCTCTCTCTCTGGTCTCCCTCTCTTTCTCTGGTTTTCTCTGGTCTCTCTCTCTCTCTGGTCTCTCTCTCTTTCTCTGGTTTTCTCTGGTCTCTCTCTTTTGTCTCTGGTCTCTCTCTCTCTGGTCTCCCTCTCTTTCTCTGGTTTTCTCTGGTCTCTCTCTCTTTTGTCTCTGGTCTCTCTCTCTCTCTGGTCTCTTTCTCTGGTCTCTTTCTCTGGTTTTCTCTGGTCTCAATCTCTTTTGTCAATGTTTTATCTCAGGGGTCTCCAACCTTTTTCACCCAGAGAGCTACTTCCCCGGGACGAGGCTCCTTTAAGCGCCCCTAGGAAAAATGGTTGATAAATTGGTTTGAACAAGCCTGATACTGGATACAGTCATTACTTATCATTGCATATTTGTTACTAATGACAAAGTTAGTGTATTTACGATAATACATAATGATAATGAATAATGAATACTACTATCTGAAATATTTAGTATATTATTTGATTTGTTCATTTCTAAATCCTTTGGCGAGCTACCTGGAAGGGGGTGGTGAGCTACTGTCGGCTCCTGAGCTACAGACTGGAGAGCCCTGGTCTATCTGGTCTCTCTCTTTTGTCTCTGCTCTCTTTCTAGTGTATCTCTCTGGTCTCTTTTGTCTATGGTCTCTCTGGTCTCTCCCTGGTATCTCTCTCTGGTCTCTCTCTCTGGTATCTCTCCCTGGTATCTCTCTCTGGTCCTGACTGCATTACGCTGTGACTTTAGACTTCATTTAAAAGTGAGAAGTTAGTTTTGAGCACTTTATTAGAATTTCTGTTTTTGGAAAGACCGTCATGGGTCAAAACAACACACCGACCTTTCCCACTGTTATCTCGGGTCTTGTCTTTCGACTCGTCAGGCTGAGAGCTGATTGGCTGAGAGCTGATTGGCTGAGAGCTGATTGGCTGAGAGCTGATTGGCCGAGAGCTGATTGGCTGAGAGATGATTGGCAGAGAGCTGATTGGCTGAGAGATGATTGGCAGAGAGCTGATTGGCTGAGAGCTGATTGGCTGAGAGCTGATTGGCCGAGAGCTGATTGGCTGAGAGATGATTGACAGAGAGCTGATTGGCTGAGAGCTGATTGGCTGGGTGAGGGTGGTCCTCTGTTTTCTGTCTGAAAAAGCCGATGTAAACATGTGACAGAGGCCAAACAAACGTCCAAATAGTTGCATTTTAACCAGAATTGATTTATTTAGTTCTGATCCTCTGCACCGTGTCATCAGCAGGAAACAGGTCTGCTCACACAGTATTAGTCCAGAAGTGTGGTTCTTTTTGGTAGACGACGCTGAGGCTGAAGCAGAACCAGGTCTATTGGATTGTTCTTTACTACATCCATGTATTTCATTTATGTAACCAGGGACTGCAGAAGCTTTAGCTTTAATCTGGGGCAGAACATGTCTGTCTTTGAGCTTAGTGTCTCTGTACATTGTCCTTTCAAATAAAAAAACAATAAATGTGGACAATAGAACATTTTACAGATGAACAGACTCATTATTTAGAGCTTTTTAAAGATGTGGAACAAAACAGTTAAGTTTATGTTCACACTAAAAGCTCTGTCAGCCTCACGCTGCATCATAAGCTACATTTAGTTTGTGTTTATCAGTGGGGGCGGGTCCCAGCTCAAAAGTGGCCAAAATGACGTGCGCTGACATGCTGCAATACCACCCCGGGCCTGTGGGGGTGGACCCAGAAGAAGAATTAGCCAATGCTAACATATAGCATTTGGCAGACCTCTCGAAAACGTCTTTACAGGATGGACCAAAAGTGGTTCTTGGCCCAAAGCTCCGTTCCACATGTGTGTCAATGCTGAGTGTTCTGGACCACTCTAGTTTAGTCACTGTGGACTTTAGAAGTCACTCGTTTAAATGAATGGGGCTCGTGCAGCTGCCTCATGTGCAGATGTGTTTTTTCACATTTTCCAGCCCCCGCGGCCATTTTGAAACCGCCCAAAGACCGTGGAAGTTGTAGCACTTTAGTTAGAACGGTGCAGAAAGGCGTGACTACGTCCGTTAATATTTACAGTCTATGGTATTTATATATAGCATCATAAGCTACATTTAGTCTGTGCTTCTATATTTGGGGAAAGTAACTTCAGAGTAATGCAGTAGAGTAATACTTTACACAGACTCAGTAGCAACAATTGTAGCAACTTTGAAAAAACAGTAACAAGAAAAACACAATATATAACTTTCTTTAGGTAACTTGCCAACAGTGACAGAACAAACTGTTTCAGAGCCAGGAGCCAGTGACGTGGATTTTATGACAGAGTTCCATGGATTCATTTCAATGCATTCATGGATCGCCTTAAATCACAACAGTATTTATCTTTACCAAACTTTACAAAACTGTTGATTCGCCAACACAGATCAGAGAATAAATCTGTTCAATCACCCAAGAAATACAACAATAACAAACCCACAGAGCCACCGGTCGATACGGGGCAGAGACCAACGTCCATAAAAGTGTCCTGGATAAACATCTAAAACACGAGCAGAGGAACTACAGACATATATTTGATTACAGACTTCTCCTGCTGCGGTTTGAAAGGCACTAACTAACTTTAAAGTTACGTCGCGCAGCTTTCCGTCTCCCTCAGATCGGCGCTCGGATCAGCATCTGCAGGAGCCGCGGCTGATTCTCCTCCAGCACAAAATCCAATTACGCAAAGTGCTTTTCCATTGTGTCAAATGAAGGCTCCTCATTTGCATTTTGACACCGTTTTGTCTCCTCGCGGCTTTAATGAATCCTCTGCACTGTCATCGGCGCGCTCTGATGTGATGCTCAGAGAAGACGCCGCTGCTGTTTTACGACAGGTTTTTTCAGGAATAAACGCTTCTTCTCGCGTTCGGCTTTGAGGAGAGATCAAAGACGGGCCCAGGATGTGTTTTTCCAGATGGATTTAGGAACATGTTCTGGCTGTTAAACAACGTCTACACGCACGGATCCGCCGCTAAACCCCCGCAGACTCCACTCTGCTCCATGTTCTGACACCTGGACTTCGGTCTGAGCCAGGGCCGTTTGTTTCTCTGGGGCCACACTGGGATAACGTCAGACTGAGGAGGACTGGACTGGACTGGACCATATGATGTGTGTGATATGATGGACAAATACACGTGAACATCTACACCACCTCTGCTGCTGTGACCCGTCCTGCTCCACCCAGACGCTACTCCACCTCTGCTGCTGTGACCCGTCCTGCTCCACCCAGAGGCTACTCCACCTCTGCTGCTGTGACCCGTCCTGCTCCACCCAGAGGCTACTCCACCTCTGCTGCTGTGACCCGTCCTGCTCCACCCAGAGGCTCCTCCACCTCTGCTGCTGTGACCCGTCCTGCTCCACCCAAAGGCTTCTCCACCTCTGCTGCTGTGACCTGTCCTGCTCCACCCAGAGGCTACTCCACCTCTGCTGCTGTGACCCGTCCTGCTCCACCCAGAGGCTACTCCACCTCTGCTGCTGTGACCTGTCTTGCTCCACCCAGAGGCTACTCCACCTCTGCTGCTGTGACCCGTCCTGCTCCACCCAGAGGCTACTCCACCTCTGCTGCTGTGACCCGTCCTGCTCCACCCAAAGGCTACTCCACCTCTGCTGCTGTGACCCGTCCTGCTCCACCCAGAGGCTACTCCACCTCTGCCGCTGTGACCTGTCCTGCTCCACCCAGAGGCTACTCCACCTCTGCTGCTGTGACCTGAAGGGCTGTTTCTGTTATATTACTATTGTTAGCTTTTTAGAATGATCAATTTTATTTTTTGCTGCTACTTTACACCTGCATTTCTCCTACAGGGATCAATAAAGTATCTATCTATCTCTCCCCCTGGTCTTTCTCTTTCTCTGATGTGGTCTCTGGTCTCTCTCTGGTCTCTCTTTGGTCTCTGGCCTCTCTCTGGTCTCTCTCTGGTCTTTCTCTCTCTCCGGTCTCTCTCTGGTTTCTCCCTCTGGTCTCTCTCTCTCTCTGGTCTCTCTTTTTTGTCTATGGTTTCTCTCTCTGAGCATCATAAGCTACATTTCGTTTGTATTTATATATTTGGGGAAAGTAACTTCAGAGTAATGCAGTAGTAGAGTAATGCTTTACACAGAGACAGTATCATTGTAGTAACACAGTACTTCAAAACAACAGTAGCAAGAAAAACATTATATCATATTATCTATCTATCTATCTACTGTATCCATCTATCTCTCTCTATCCATCCATATCTATCCAGAGAGGGGCCCTTGTGCGTCGACCATTAATCCTGACAGAGGACATGGTGTAAATGAAGGGCGGGTCAAATGCAGAGGACACATTTCTCTGCTGGAGATAATGAAGAAGAACTTTAAGGGAAAGAAAGAAGGTCTGAGGCACGACTGACCTTAAAGTAAGTAAAATTAGTGCTGTCCAAAATATCGCGTTATTAACGCGTTAACGCAAATCAATATTAACGGCGTTATTTTTTTTATTGCGCAATTAAAAAAAAAAAAAAAAACAACAAAAATTGTTTTTTTTTTTTTTTTTTTTTTTACTTTTTATTGCAGACAAACACATATACAGAAAAAAAAATTGTAGACAGAGATTACAAACAATATGTAGTTGGAGATACAGGGGGGCCAAAGAAGAAACCCAGAAGGGCACATAGGAGGGGGGGGGGGTCATGAAGTGGGAGATGGGGGGGAGGGGTTAATAAAAAAGGCAATACAAGCAAACAGTATACAGTCATAGATATACCAAAAGTAAACAGAATAGAGTATTTACATGAACAAATTTACAAAATATTAAAAAAAGCAATTGCACACAGCACGCCTATTCACTTTTTAGTAGTATTAAAATGATAATTCAAGGGACATAAAGAATAGATACAAATGTGTGACTAATTTGCGATTAATCGCGAGTTAACTATGAAATTCATGCGATTAATCGCGATTAAATATTTTAATCGTTGGACAGCACTAGTAAAAATCCTTTATTTTCTCGCGACACCAACGCGATTTTTACTTTAAAACCACTGATTATGATAAAACGTGTTAACCGATAACAAATTTTAAGAATATTCACCTGTACCATGTTTTTGATTCTTTTCATAGGCTTAGAATTTGACTTATAAATGTCCATGAGGCTGGAGGACTCTATGTCAATGCACCATCTTGAAATACAGTGGTTGATAAGGGACGAAAAGGAGTTTTAGCGAGACTTTGGGACCACTGTCAAAGACCACATATTGTCCTGTGCAGCCACCGTAGTACTGTAGATTTACAATATATGATCTCAGCGCTAGATGGGAGTAAAAACTGCACAGTGGACCTTTAAAGTCAGTCGTGCCTCAGACCTTCTTTCCCTTAATGAGCTTTTTGATCCAGAAGAGCACCTGACTCCCAACTCACTGCAGCACACAGAAGAACCCACAGAAGCCATACAAGGTCCCTTTGGTCTCTCTCTGGTCTCTCTCTGGTCTCTCTCTGGTCTCTCTCTTGTCTCTCTCTGGTCTCTCTCTGGTCTCTCTCTAGTCTCTCTCTGGTCTCTCTCTGGTCTCTCTCTAGTCTCTCTCTAGTCTCTCTCTGGTCTCTCTCTGGTCTCTCCCGGGCCTCTCTCTGGTCTCTCTCTGGTCTCTCTCTAGTCTCTCTCTGGTCTCTCTCTGGTCTCTCTCTAGTCTCTCTCTGGTCTCTCTCTGGTCTCTCTCTAGTCTCTCTCTAGTCTCTCTCTGGTCTCTCTCTGGTCTCTCTCTGGTCTCTCTCTGGTCTCTCTCTAGTCTCTCTCTAGTCTCTCTCTAGTCTCTCTCTGGTCTCTCTCTGGTCTCTCTCTGGTCTCTCTCTGGTCTCTCTCTGGTCTCTCTCTGGTCTCTCTCTTGTCTCTCTCTGGTCTCTCTCTGGTCTCTCTCTGGTCTCTCTCTGGTCTCTCTCTGGTCTCTCTCTAGTCTCTCTCTAGTCTCTCTCTGGTTCTCTCTCTCTCTCTCTCCGGGCCTCTCTCTGGTCTCTCTCTGGTCTCTCTCTAGTCTCTCTCTAGTCTCTCTCTAGTCTCTCTCTGGTCTCTCTCTGGCTCTCTCTGGTCTCTCTCTGGTCTCTCTCTGGTCTCTCTCTGGTCCTTGGTCTCTCTCTGGTCTCTCTCTGGTCTCTCTCTGGTCTCTCTCTAGTCTCTCTCTAGTCTCTCTCTGTCTCTCTCTGGTTCTCTTGGTCTCTCTCTAGTCTCTCTCTGGTCTCTCTCTAGTCTCTCTCTAGTCTCTCTCTGGTCTCTCTCTGGTCCCTCTCTGGTCTCTCTCTGGTCTCTCTCCCGGTCTCTCTCTGGTCTCTCTCTGGTCTCTCTCTAGTCTCTCTCTAGTCTCTCTCTAGTCTCTCTCTAGTCTCTCTCTGGTCTCTCTCTGGTCTCTCTCTGGTCTCTATCTAGTCTCTCTCTGGTCTCTCTCTGGTCTCTCTCTAGTCTCTCTCTAGTCTCTCTCTGGTCTCTCTCTGGTCCCTCTCTGGTCTCTCTCTGGTCTCTCCCGGGCCTCTCTCTGGTCTCTCTCTGGTCTCTCTCTAGTCTCTCTCTAGTCTCTCTCTAGTCTCTCTCTGGTCTCTCTCTGGCCTCTCTCTGGTCTCTCTCTGGTCTCTCTCTGGTCTCTCTCTGGTCTCTCTCTGGTCTCTCTCTAGTCTCTCTCTGGTCTCTCTCTGGTCTCTCTCTAGTCTCTCTCTGGTCTCTCTCTGGTCTCTCTCTAGTCTCTCTCTAGTCTCTCTCTGGTCTCTCTCTGGTCTCTCTCTGGTCTCTCTCTAGTCTCTCTCTGGTCTCTCTCTGGTCTCTCTCTAGTCTCTCTCTAGTCTCTCTCTGGTCTCTCTCTGGTCCCTCTCTGGTCTCTCTCTGGTCTCTCCCGGGCCTCTCTCTGGTCTCTCTCTGGTCTCTCTCTAGTCTCTCTCTAGTCTCTCTCTAGTCTCTCTCTAGTCTCTCTCTGGTCTCTCTCTGGTCTCGCTCTAGTCTCTCTCTGGTCTCTCTCGGGTCTCTCTCTGGTCTCGCTCTTGTCTCTCTCTGGTCTCTCTCTGGTCCCTCTCTGGTCTCTCTCTGGTCTCTCCCGGGCCTTTCTCTGGTCTCTCTCTGGTCTCTCTCTGGTCTCTCTCTAGTCTCTCTCTAGTCTCTCTCTAGTCTCTCTCTAGTCTCTCTCTAGTCTCTCTCTGGTCTCTCTCTGGCCTCTCTCTGGTCTCTCTCTGGTCTCTCTCTCTCTCTCTCTGGTCTCTCTCTAGTCTCTCTCTAGTTCTCTCTCTGGTCTCTCTCTGGTCTCTCTCTAGTCTCTCTCTGGTCTCTCTCTGGTCTCTCTCTAGTCTCTCTCCAGTCTCTCTCTGGTCTCTCTCTGGTCCCTCTCTGGTCTCTCTCTGGTCTCTCCCGGGCCTCTCTCTGGTCTCTCTCTGGTCTCTCTCTAGTCTCTCTCTAGTCTCTCTCTAGTCTCTCTCTGGTCTCTCTCTGGCCTCTCTCTGGTCTCTCTCTGGTCTCTCTCTGGTCTCTCTCTGGTCTCTCTCTGGTCTCTCTCTAGTCTCTCTCTAGTCTCTCTCTGGTCTCTCTCTAGTCTCTCTCTGGTCTCTCTCTGGTCTCTCTCTAGTCTCTCTCTGGTCTCTCTCTGGTCTCTCTCTAGTCTCTCTCTAGTCTCTCTCTGGTCTCTCTCTGGTCCCTCTCTGGTCTCTCTCTGGTCTCTCCCGGGCCTCTCTCTGGTCTCTCTCTGGTCTCTCTCTAGTCTCTCTCTAGTCTCTCTCTCTAGTCTCTCTCTGGTCTCTCTCTGGCCTCTCTCTGGTCTCTCTCTGGTCTCTCTCTGGTCTCTCTCTGGTCTCTCTCTGGTCTCTCTCTGGTCTCTCTCTAGTCTCTCTCTGGTCTCTCTCTGGTCTCTCTCTGGTCTCTCTCTAGTCTCTCTCTAGTCTCTCTCTGGTCTCTCTCTGGTCCCTCTCTGGTCTCTCTACAAAACACACCTTCACCCACTTAAAAAACTCCCCATCACAAAACTAACTCAAAAATAAATCCCCACGTACAATAAAAATACCCTATCTCCCACCCAACACCAAATAAATCCACTTCTCATCCAACCACAAAAAATCATTAAACCCCCACTTCAACAACACCCCCCATAAAACTCCCATAACTATAACAACCCACCCCCACAAACAAAACAAAAACCCCCATAATATATAATCTATCTCATTAAATATCAACCCAACCAAAACTTTACCCTAAAAAATAAATAAAATATCTCTAAAAAACCCAACCCTCCACATTACAACAACCCAAAAACCCATCAACCAACAAACCCAAACCCCTCCTTCAACCCATATAAACCCATCCTACCTTTAACCATAAACAATAATCTCCACCACCACAATAATCAAAAACACCTCACCTTCAAAACCTATATATCTCACTATCTATCATATCATTCTCACACCCCTTCACATTACTCTTAACTTCCACCATTCTTCCCCACACACAAAACAATCACACACATTATATACACATAACATCCTTGTTTAAAACCCTCTTACCCAATACCCCAGAACCATAGTCTTGCATAAAATTCATTAATATTTACATACTCATCACTCCTAGATCCATCAAAATAACTCAAATGCCAAATCCGCAACAAAAATATGCAACGGATAAGAACTTACACCTATAAACAAATTACATAATAAACAACGAGCCTAAACCTCGTGCCCCATCTACACATCAATGTAATAAAAAGGCTTAACACTTCCTTCCACCATGCGTACCAAATCTTAGATTCACTCCACCCTACCATGCTTTGTTAACGAGAGTACAACATTTACGTGCCTCACACAAACACTAAATAACACCCCCAAACCTTAAACTCTCTCGTCATTTCACAAATTTGAGCAAGAAGCACCGAGTATGAGCACCGTAAACAACGGAGGTTTGAAAAAAAACTTCTAACCAGACTCAACATGCAGGACCAAAATTTAACTACATAATTATAACCTAATTGCAAGCCCTTAATTGCCATGTAATCACACACGCATATAACCATAGTGTCACATACGAGTGGGAGGATAACCCCTCAGCAAAATTTCATTGCTTTACACAAAAACTACAAGTAATCATAATAATAATAAATAATAATAATCAATGTTAGTTTAAAAATTCTCTTGCAAGGGCATTCATCAAAATGAATCAGAAACAGACGATAAATTATAATTTATTTATATATTATTGATAATTTATTTAATTTATATAATATATTTATATATTATTTTTTTATTATTTTATATTATTTTATATTTATTTTATAAATTTAAAATATATAAAAATTAAAAATATAAATTTATAATTAATTTGTATACCTCAGGAAAAAATATTTTGTACCTTTGCCGATATTACAATCAGGCAGTTGTAAACTTATCCTATGTGTATTAGCAAAGGCACTAAGGACAATGCAGTGGAGCCGAAAGTTGAATCTAATCCAACTCTTGTGGCAGCACATCAGTAGTTTTGCAGATACAGTATTAGTCTGTTTGCTTTTGCTTCTGCTAAAACAATAAACCACTGCACCGACCCCGTCAACCGTATGCTGCGTTGGAACGCCACTTAGCTTTTCAGCAAGAAGGTCTGGAGTTCGAATCTGGTGGAGCAAGGTCTATTGAGTGGAGTTTGCTTGTTCTCATAGTGGCGGTTTCTCAGGTGATCTGATTCCGTACATAAAACCAGATATCTGGAGATGGGCGTGTTCTACCGTGAACGTTGCGTACGCTTTAGTGGCATTCAGGTGGGGTCCAATGCAGAGAGGAACTGCCTACGGTGATTAATAATGTGCCTTTACCTTGAAGCTGAACACCGCACACAGCTGCTTGCATTGATCTGAGGAGCGGCCCGGTCCCAGTGACAGTTGGACGAGTCAATATTCACAAATCTTTGAAGTCACAAATTAGAACATCACACTGAGCGGAAAACTACCGGCAGCGGAAAAGCATGTGGGGCAACTTTGGAGCGACAAGATGAGAGAGGGCAGTGCTGAAGTAAGAAAGTCAAAATAGACCATATCACGTCGGTATATGCCCCCCTACTTTTTTAAAGTTGAGCATACGAATGGGAGAGTGATGAACTTAGGGGAGTCACCTGCTGGGTAGGATGTAGTACATGCAATCCATGTCAAATAAGGGGTTGACCCTAACGTCAAGAGGTGCAAGATGATGATAATTATCCAGACTAGACTGATTGATCTGGAACAAAATGATCACAAGAAAGCGAGCTCCAATGGCCAAAGACAATTCTGGACCTATTGACAGCAGTGTTGTCTTCTCTGTCTCACATCAAGTGAAGTCGTTTTCCCTCATTAGGTCTGATGTAATCGCTGTTGGCCATGAAAGAGAATCTGCTCCACCGTCAGAAGTGTGGTTTTCTGGCTGGGTCACACCTTCGTACTTGTTCGAAACAATTAGGACATCCTTTTCTGTGAGGGTTGTGGTTAAGAGTGATTGATTATCAAATAGAAAAATAATAATATATGGGAATTTCTTTTTGCATAAACAAGTATCTCGTCAAATTCTGTTGTCATGTTTTCCTTGACAAATAATTAACTCTAGAAGTCATTTTCATTCCTTGATGATTATTCTTATGGCAACTTTTTCTCTTTTTTTTAAACTAATTTTTGGGACTTATAAACCTAACAATGTGAATAATAAGTATTGTCAAAACATTCAAAACACAGACACGAAGATGTGTTTTATTATATTCTATTTATAGTATTGCTAGGAACAGCAAAGCTACTGCGTCATAACCATCAAGCTCCAGGCTCTTCGGTAGAGGGGACCACGCTGAGAGAGGGTACCGCCCGCGGAGGGCAAAGGTGAGTGGACATTTTTATTTATATTAGATATTTATAGATATATATATGTATATATTTAGTGCTAGTCCAATATATCGCGTTATTACGCGTTTAACGCAAATCTAATATTCCGGCGTCTTTTTTATTTGCACGCGATTAAAAAAAATTGCGTTATGCAGACACACACATATACAGAAAAAAAATAGAAACAAATGAACGGCTAGTTTCGTACAGTGTAGACAGAGATTACAAACAATATGTAGTTGGAGATACAGGGGGCCAAAGTAAGAAACACCAGAAGGGCACATAGGTAGGGAGGGGGGGGAACATGATAGAGGGAGATGGGGGGAGGGGTTAGAAAAAGGGGGCAATACAAGCAAACAGTATACAGTCATAGATATACCGAAGTAAAAAGAAGAAAAAGCATAGTAGATCTTAAATGACAAATTTACATATTATTAAAAAGGCAATTGCACCACAGCCCAAGCCTATTCACTTTTTCAGTAGTATTAAAATGATAATATCATGGACACTAAAGAATAGATCACATGTTTGACTAATTTGCGATAAATACGGAGTTAACTATGAAGATTCTGCGATTAATCCGGCTTACATATTTTAAACGTATGACAGCACAAATATATCATATATGTATATGAATTTATAATATAATATATATTTATTATATATTTATATATATACATATACATATAATATATTAGTGTGTCCAACGATTAAAATATTTATCGCGTTAATCGCATGAATTTCCTAGTTAAAACTCGCGATTATAATCGCATATTAGTCAACATTTGCTATATATCTTTATGTCTTTGAATTATCCATTTTAATACTACTAAATAGTGAATAGGAGTGCAGTGTGCAATTGCTTTTTTTAAATATTTTGTACATTTTGTTATGTACTTACTTCAGAGTTTCTTGTTTACTTTCGGTTATACTCCTGATGACTGAATATGTTTTGCTGGTATTGCCTTTTTTATTAACCCTCCACCCCTATTCACGACTATGTCCCCCCTCCCTCTATGTGACCTTCTGGGTTTTTCTTTGGCCCCTGTATTCCAACTAATCTTGTTTGTAATCTTGTTACAATGGTATTGAATGTCCTGTTTCCTTTGTTTTATTTTTTTTCTGTATATGAGTATTGTCTGCAAACGGCAATTTTTTTTAATCGTGCAATAAAATAAATGGACGGTTAATCGTTGATTTGGGTTAACGCGTTAATAAACGCGATATTTTGGACGCACTGAATTTCTTACTATATATATAGATATTTATTATATTATAATAAATTGTCCACTCACATTTGGCACTACGCGGGCGGTTATCCCGCTCTAAGCTTGGGGTCCTCTCACAGAGGCTGGGAGCTTGAGGGTTTGCGCAGTATCTTTTGCTGTTCCTTGCACTTTTAAATAGAATATATAAATCACTCTAGTCGTGTCGGTGTTTTGAATGTTTGACAATACTTCTATTCCATTGTTAGTTTAGAAAGTTCCCAAAAATTTAGTTTAAAAAAAGAAGAGAAAAAACGTTGAGAAGATAATCCAGTATTAATGGGAAAATGATTTCTTGCGTAATTATTTTGTAATGAGAAAATATCAACCGAATGTATGACTAGATACTTTTTTATGCAAAAGGAGGATTATAAATTAGTATTATTTATTTTAAGGAATCATATTCATCTAACCCAATCTCCACATATAAAGTATGTTCCTAATTGTTTCGACATAGTGACGAAGGAGGAGACCAGGCACACTTCTGACGGTGGTGCAGATTCTCTATCTTGTCAGTACAGCGATTTATCAGATAATGAGGGAGAAGACATACATAGCACTTGATGTGAGAAACAGAGCGGTACAACTACTGCTGTCAATAGGTCCAGAATTGTCTGTTGGCAATTGGTATCTCTTTTTTGGTGATCAATATATGTATGTTCCCGATCAAATCAGGTACTAGTTGGATAATTACCTCATCTTTGACCTCTGTGACGTAGGGGTCAACCCTTATTTGACAGGAGCTGGTTAGGAGTGCATTATAACATCCTAGCCCACGGTGCCTCCCCTAAATATCACTCACTCTCCCATTCTGAATGATTAACTTAACAAAGTAGGAGTGGCAAGACAGTTTTGAAGGTTAATGTTGAGCGTTCTGTACCTGTCGCACTGCCCTATCTCTCATGACTCTCCAAAGTTGCCCACATGCTTTTCCGGGGTGCCGTAGTTGTTCGCTATGTGTGATGTTCAATATGTAGTTCGTCTTCAAAGGAAATGTCAAATGTATCACTTCCAAGCTGGACCCCTGGGACCGGGCGGACCTAATCATGATACAAGCGTGTGTGCATTGTGAACCAAGTTCAGGTAACGGGGCTTTATTAATGCCAGTATAGGGAGTTCTCCTTGCATTGGGACCCATCCTGATAGCACTAATGAATCCGTCAGGCGCGGTTGGTTCCCTAGAAGACGGCATCACAGGAGTGGAGTTACCGGGTTTTGAGGTACGGGGGACAACCGGATCACCTGGAGGAAACCTGCGCAGGACAGGGAGGACACAGCAAACTCCACTTCAGAAAGACTTGCTTTCCGACAAGTCTTCGAACCAGGCCTTTTGCATGAAAAGCGAAGAGTGCTATCCCATTCAGCACCGTTAGCAGTGTTTCTTGCTATGTTTATAGTTTAATCGAAACAAAAGCAAACAGACTATCCTGTAGAATTGCCAAACAACCGAAGAGAGCCACAACGCGTTGGATAACATTCAACTTTCGTCTCTCCCAGCAAAGTCCATATGAGGCCTAGGCAATACACCATCATGGGATAATTACAACAAGCCTGTGTTGGTACACTGGCAAAGGAACCAAAACGTATAAACGGTGGCGGAAACACACTAAACATTACCATAAAAGAAAAAAAGAGGAAGCCATAGCAAAGATAAATATTTATATCAAAATTAACCCTTATTATAAAACCTAATTAATATAAAATATATGACCTACTGGATTTCAGTAGTTTAAAATTCCAGTGTACCCACAAAAATCAGCGTTGTTTAACCACCCACGAATGGCACATTTAGTTTACCTACGATTTATAATTCTACAGACCAAGGCCCATCATTCTATGCCCACAGAAACACAATCCAAATACAATTACTCCAGTGAATATACCTATCCTTATACAAATATAAAATATACTTATAACATATCACACACAAGTATAAAATTCTTACCAACACATTACAAATTTCATACTAAAAAAAAATTCATTTGCACATGCACTGAAAAATGGTGGTACTATTGTGTTAGTTTGATTTGATCAATCAAAAATTAAAAATATATGATCACAAAATGTAAAATTTACAATCTAGAGTTAATTTTGGAAAAGCCTAATTAAAAATCCTCCTAGAGGCAGGTGTGAGTTCGTCTTAGAACATCACAAAACACCCCATTCATTCATTCCTCATATTCAACAATCTGCCCAATACCACATATACACCTTGTCACACACTATCTTACCATACAAACCCTACACTTCTAAATCATCATATATCAACGTCAGCTCTCGATATAACAAAGCCAGTCACTCACATCTATAACTTAACCTTATCTACCCATCCAACCCATCCAATCACTCCCATATGTTACCAAGATAATATATAAGCCCAAACTCTCCACCCCTATAAAACACAACTTCCCATCCAATTTCACACTCACAAACTAAAATAACCACCAAATACATCTAATCCCCTAACACCATAACAATTTTCTCACATAATTATTATCATCATCCAAGTATTACCTATAAACAATCAAACCCTTCAACACCACTTAAAAAACTCAAATCACAAACTTAACTATAAAAATAAACACATTAACTCAAAAATAAAATATTCTCCAAAACCCCTAATAAAATCCTTCTTCCAACAACCAACAAAATAATGTAAAACAACCCACCTTACAACACCCCACCCGCCCTCAAAACCTCCCATAACGAAACCACACCACACAAAAAAAACACACACTAATAATAATATCTCTATCTATAAATCTCAACCAACCACCAAACATTTAACCATCAAAAAATAAATAACTCGTCTTAAAAACCCCCCAACACCATCACATTCATCAACAAAAACACACCCACTTATAACAACAAACCCAAACAAATAATTACACAATTATATCAACTCACCTACTCTCACCCTTCACAAAAAGATTTAACAAAGCAAGACTCCATAAAAAACTATCATACAAACATATTATTATATCTCCTAACTCATATATCATTCCATACACCCCTAAACAAGTAATATGCATCCTTACAACATGATTAACAAACCACAACATATCTATTACCAATACCAAGTCGATTGACAAATTTCTTAAGGTTGGGTTTCTCTAAAGGTATCACCATACCACCACAGAACCACTGAGGAGTCATATCAAGTAGTATGTACGTACCTGAGCCTTATCCTCCTGTCTATCCCCTTTCACCAGTCGAAATCCTAAATCCAAATACACCCGATCATACATAGTACTAGGAAATGAAATGTTCACGTGATACAAAAGATTTTCATGTAGAGTCATGATTAAAGGCCCAAACTGTGTGCATATATGTATGTATGTATATATATATTTTTCTTTTTAACTTATCATTCTTCTTTTTTGCAACATTTTCATGTTTTTAATTTATTTAATTTTAATTTATTTATTTATTTTTTATTTTTTATTACATTTTTATTAATTAATTTTTTTTTATTTTGTTTATTTTTATCATTTATTATTATTATTATTATTATTATATTTATTTTTTGTCCTTTCTTCCCTTTAAATGAGAAATAGAACGTTTCAAAAATAAATAAATATTAAAAAAAGGCCCAAAGCTCAGAGATTATAGAGTCAGTGAGGGTCAGTATAACACTAGGCAAAAGAAGGAGAGGATCTAATGTGAAACTAGAGTGGCCCAGTGGAAAACGAGAGGTGGGACTTCTGGAAAAATGTCCCTGTTTACCTTTAAAGATTAATGCAGGCATGTCCAAACCATAGACTGTATATATTAATGGACAGAGTCACGCCTATCTCCTCCGTTCTAACTAATGGGCCAAAAAATGTGCTCTACTGGAGCTATCCAAAATGGCCCCGAGTGGTCCCGCCCACAAGAAAATGGTGAAAAACGCATCTGCGCATGCGTCAGCCGGCGCAGCTCCATTCATTTGAACGAGAAACTTCAGAAATTCACAGCGACTAAACTAGAGTGGACCAGAACACCCCCCTCAGCATTGACACACATGTGGAACGGAGCTTTGGGCCAAGAGACAACTTTTGGACCATCCTGTAAAGACGTTTTTGAGAGGTCTGCCAATGCTATATGTTAGCATTGGCTAATTCTACTTCTGGGTCCACCCCCACAGGCCCGGGGTGGTATTGCAGCATGTCATTTTGGCCACTTTTGAGGTGGGACCCTCCCCCACTGGTCCAAACTCAGGCCCACGAGCCAATTGCGGCCCTTTGTGAAATGTTATGTGGCCCTCTGACAGTGTCATCCAACCAACTTCAGCTCCACCAACACAGTCATGCTATACCTTGTTGTAAACCTATATATATATATATATATATTAATAACAATGTCCGTTGATTGACAACAAGTTATTAAAAAAAGTTAATATATTAATGACACCGTAACCAGCGTGTCCTACAGCAGCAGCGAGCCGTGAACGCATCATCCCGGTGTCTCCTGCTGCTGTGGTCAACAGTGAACAGGAACAATAGTAGAAATGGATCAAGTGGAGACAAAACTAATTCAAAAGTGGAGACTAAACTTGCAATTGGAGGTGAGTGCGTACAACGGGAAATCAGATGTGTCGGGTTCTGTCGGGCTCGGGCCTGTTATACAGCGTTCATTGGTCGGGCTTATACGGGCTCGGGCTTAACATTATCGGGCTCGGGCCGGGTCGGGCTTCATTTTTCAGGCTCGAACGAAACTCTAGTGTGGGTGACGTCAAGAGTTTGCGTCGAACGGGCAGGTTGTAGTAGCAAAGAATGTGATTGTAAAGTATTCTGGTCTGGTTCTATCAAGAAACTGAAGCCGGAGCAAGAAGAATGTTTAGTAAATGTCATTGAAGCAAAGATGTTGAGGCTCTACTCCCCACGGGCTCCGTTAGTGGCAAAGGAGATGGCTAAAGCTAGGCTAAATGCTAATGCTAAGCTAAATGCTAACGACTCACTCGGGCTCAATACATACATCACAGTAAACTCAGATCCAATGGTTTCAATCTGCAAAAGCAGTTAGCCCCTCCCACCTGTTCACGGAGTCAATGGAGCAAATCCAGACCTTAGTATGAAATGAAATGAGTACTATGGTGTGGTACGACCCGGCTAGTAAAAAGGTAATGGCTACTGGGCCAAGTAACTAGGCATTACTGCGGGCCTTTCTGAGTGGAGTTTGCATGTTCTCCCCGTGTCTGCGTAGGTTCCTCCAGGTGCTCCGGTGTCCCCTACCACTAAAAACATGTACAATAGGTCTGAATGTAATGAGTGAGTGGATGGAGGGTGTTTGGTCGGAGGTTTTGGCGGACCAGTGTGTTCGGTGTCTCGCTTCCGTCATCCCCGTGTGGAATGAAATGTTAAAAAATTGGAACTCTGAATATTGTAAAGTGCTTTGGGTCTGTACCTTGCTCTTTAAAAAAGTGTAATATAAACAAGCATTACTTTTTTACCGACCAAAATAAAAAAAACACAAAAATCGAAGAAGCAGTTAGCATTGTGATGACACACACACACACACACACACACTATTTTGCAACAGTATTGTGATTATTGCTAAATGTTTTCCTTCAGTTTGCCGACTCAGTAAGTTTCTACGAATTGAGAAATGGCACAATGTTGAGTCGACTTTACATCTTTCCTTCTACACAAACAGCATATACTATTTTTTTTTCCTATATTTCCGTTTTAGAGCTGTTTCTCCTGACATTTAAATCCGTCGTCAAGAGCATGGGAGTTAGAATACAGCCACCATTTAAAAGGCATAATTGTGTATCTGCGTGGAAGGACTGGCCTTTTCAGATTTCAGCCGTACACTGCATTAGTGAAGCCCAAACTGGCAATTACTTAACAATGTCTTTTGGGCAACTAGCAATCCCACAAAATGCCATGTGGATAATGCGTCAACTACAAAGACGTTGGAACAAGTGAAAATGTAACGTGAATGAATTTTGATCTTTTTCCAATTGAAATTCATTTGTTCTTTATCATTATTTGTCTCATTTACATTTTTTTTTTTTTTGTACACCTTAACCCTCCTTCATGGTTTTAACATTGCCTCTTTGTAATGTTTGTAATTTTCTATAATATTTAACTGTTGTTTAACCAGGAAAAATCCCATTGAGATTAAGAAGCTATTTTTTACACATACACACAACAGACAGATACAATTATATTAAAAATTCGACTAAAAAGAATTACAAGAAATTGAAGCTGTCTCAAAAAATCTATAATATTTGATCCTGGAAATGTGTGAATTTAACTGAAATGAATACTTCTCTTTTGATTCTTGTCTCAAAGCTTTTGTTTTTTTGATATTTTTATTCTTTTAAAAATGTCTTGGTTTTTTGGAGGTGTTTGGGAGGACCATGGAGTAAGTTATGTTTTGTCCTGTTTAGATATTGCACTGTTTTCATCATTAAAGGGCCCTCGTCTGTCATGATCAAAGGGCCCTAATCTGTAATAATTAAAGGGCCCTAATCTGTTGTCAATAAAGGGTCCTAATCTGTTGTCAATAAAGGGTCCTAATCTGTTGTCAATAAAGGGTCCTAATCTGTTGTCAATAAAGGGCCCTAATCTGTAATCATTAAAGGGCCCTAATCGGCCATCATCAAAGGGCCCTAATCTGTCATCATTAAAGGGCCCTAATCTGTCATCGTTAAAGGGCCCTAATCTGTCATCGTTAACCTCTTAACATCCGCCTCATTTTGGCTCGTGCACAATGGTTGGACATACCCAAATGTCTTTGCTTATTTAAAAACACATCTTACATCTCACATGCTTGTGTGATGCATCATTTTAAAGCTAGAGCCTTCTAGTTTATGTAAAAAAACACTAAAATAATGTTTGTCATTCCTATTTTCCTCTCCATCCTTTGAAGTTAGGGAAAAAAACCCAATTTTTTTAGCCTCGCCTAACATTTTCAATTTCTAAAAGGCCCTAAAAAAGGCATACTTCATTGTAAGTTCACAATATTCAAACCCTCTGTTCATTGTGTTGTTGACAACAACTGTCTAAAGTTTCAGACTTCTAAGTTTTATAGTTTTTATGCAGTTTCTCCTTTTCATCAAGTAGTGCACATTTGGCACAATTTGGCACAAGTGTGCCAAATATCTTTACTTACATTTAATCATCATAAAAACGATATTTTTTTATTATTGGTACTTATAAGTTACTAATCTATGTGTGTTTTTCTTTTTTAAATGTCAAAGTTATTTTTTTATGAGTGTAAATTCATTGCAGTTTCGAGAGCGTCTTTTGGCTTCCATTACGCACAATTGTCCAGGCACAACATAAGACAGGACACCATTGTCCCACCCCTTGTTCGAAAGCGTTCCTCATTGGCTACACGGACATGTCAATCGTAAATCCCGGAAGTAAAAGCAAACAAGTTGGGATCACAACAAAGATCAGAGAACCATGCGCAAACAGCAGCACTAGCTGTGCTTACGGGAGCTCTTGCAGACCCAAAAATTGGTCTAGCTTTTCGGGAATAGTCTCATTTGAAAGATAAGGAGCTAAGGAATACGTGGATACCAGATGTTTGGGTGAAAAACAAAGCTAAAAGTCCGTTAAAAGTGAAAGAGTAACATCTGTGCTCTTTTTTTTCGTTTTTTTTCGCTAAAGATAAATGCACATTTTTGGATTATTTCTGCAGAATGGATTTTACTTTGGGAAATACAAGTGGATATAATTTTCCTTTGGACTGTTCCAGAGAGAATGATGTATTGCAAGCTGGGAGGAGAGCTGATTTATTTGTACAGCACAAGCCCAAAGGTAAAAAACTATTTCGGAATTGATTTATTTTGTGCCCACATTATGTGTTATATCTTTTGAATGCAAAGGCTGATGTAGTTTACACTTGTATATAAATGTAGATAAGAAAATAAGCTTTAAAATGATATACAGCTTTTAGGGTTTGGTGTTCAAAATACATCTGCTATTGCCAGCAGAACATTTAAAAACATAAAAACGGCACGCCGGTTGTTGCTAAGTGGTTTAAAGGGCCCCAATATGTTATCATTAAAGGGCCCTAATCTGTCATCATTAAAGGGCCCTAATCTGTCATAATAATAATCTGTTCTTTTCCAATCCTTCTTTAACTGATAACAGTAGTTCAGAGATATTTGAATTTCTAAATTACTTTTCCAGCCTCTAAATCTTGTTATTGTTTTCATTTTGATGTCCCGCCCTCCACCGTTTCACCAATCAGAAAGTCCGTGATCCGGGCGCCAGAACTCACCACGTGGAGCTAATCTCACTGGTAAAGTACCATGTGGCGCAGAACTAAAAAAGGTCTCGTTATGATTCTCAAATCATTAACGACAAAACAAGGAATAAAACCAGGATTTCTATCTTTGTGAAAAAGGTGTTGGTTATAGATTTGTTGTTGACAAAACTCTTGTCTATTCAGCTGTTATGGTCCCAGCTGGATTCGTCTGCATATCTGGCAACCTGAGTCAGGGAGAGTGGGAGAGGCTGCAGTACCACCTTTGGCCACATGTTTACATTCTGCTGGTCTCCCTCAAAAACAAAAGGC
Source organism: Knipowitschia caucasica (assembly GCA_964034765.1). NCBI lineage: Eukaryota > Metazoa > Chordata > Actinopteri > Gobiiformes > Gobiidae > Knipowitschia > Knipowitschia caucasica. Next base: position 3,776,775 of record OZ035841.1, read on the forward strand.
ATTTCATGAATAAACCATGGATCAGTTAAAATCATGTGTATAATGAATAGTAAATCATGGCCTGATCTAAAATCTGTAAAAGGCCTGCATTGGGCCGAGAGGGTAGGACAGGGATCACTTCTTTAAGCATTTTGGGAGGAACCAGTAATTATTTTATAGCTCTTAAGATTCCTGAGCTCTGAGTCAGTGTTTACGAGGAGCATCTCTGGGCCACAAATTACCCGCACTCGGTGGCACCACATGCTCCGCGGTCACGCACAGCCACAGCTCTTCTCTCAGTCATAAAAAAGAAAAAACACACTACTAGAACTTCTAATTAATTGAAAAATCTGTTTATTTGATGCTGTTTACATCAAAGAAACAGGTTTGTTTGGTCGATTATGGGAAGACACTTTACAAAATGTTTTTAGACAGTTTTTACAGGAAGTACCATCACATTGTTCCAGTCCTCAGCAAGTCATTTGACATGTTAGTCCAATATGAACCAACTCTGAGGAGCACAGGGACAAGCTGGGACTCTGAGGGGCACAGGGACCGGCCTCCTGCTGGGACTCTGAGGAGCACAGGGACCGGCCTCCTGCTGGGACTCTGAGGAGCACAGGGACTGGCCTCCTGCTGGGACTCTGAGGAGCACAGGGACTGGCCTCCTGCTGGTCCCAGAGTCAGGACTAAACAGGAGAAGGCTGCATTTCAGACTCAGGCTAAAATCTAGAACAATCTTCTTGAAAATGTGAGACCGGCTTCTTCTCTGACAATGTTTTTATCCAGATTTTATATTTGTATCCTTCTTTTAAATGTACTGTGATTATTTATGATTTTAACGCCTTGTCTGACTGTCTCCTTCCTGTTGTGTTCGTCCCTTTGAGCTACCTTCTGTATGAACCGTGCTATACTAATAACCTTGCCTTGACCATTTAGCACATTACAAAACCCTCTTGTGACACAATCCGTGATCTCAAACCACTTCTCTAAACCAACCGTTACACTTTTCCTCAGCAGCAGTTGAAGGATGTGACAAAACCCACAGCTCTCTCCATAACATTAGTCGTTAACGATAATAAAATAATCTATAATCTATACAGCCCTCACATCGTTAATCCCGGGATGAAAACCATGTGCTATTTCTGTCCTGACCTTTCACCAGAAACGAAGATCTGTTTTTACCTCATCTAAATTAGACAACGTTGGACTCGAGGTTAATTATTCAAATGGCATTTCAAACGTGCAGAGCCTCGGGGGAAAGAGAGTAAATATGATTAGAGCAGAAGAGTGTCCGTCTAATCTGGGTTATTCTGGGATCGGAACAGAATCTAAAATGTTAAATGCATAACAGTATAGATAAAACTCTTAACGCCATAACATAAAAGGTTTAGGAAAGACCCACCCTCTCCACGTTTTGAGCTAAAGTCTCTGGTCTTGGATGGACGCACCGATACTAGCCTGGTCGTACCACACCATAGTACTCATTTCATTGGAGTGGAACTAAGAGAGAAAGGAGGAGCAATCTAAGATGACCTGGTCTCTTCACGTCAGTTTATAGTGACTCTCATCGGGCTTTCTGAGTGGAGTTTGCATGTTCTCCCCGTGTCTGTGTAGGTTTCCTCCAGGTGCTCCGGTTTGCAGAGGATAATATTCCCGACAAGGACAGCAAAGTGCATATTTACAGGGTTAATCTCCAGGAGCCGCAGCAGTAAGAGGCTGGTGTCGGTCAGGATCCACCTGTGCCCTGTCCCTGGGGAGGACTTTCGTTTAAGGCCATCAGACTAATGACTTCTGTTCTCTGAGGAGAGCAGAGACTGAGCTTATGAAATGGGTTGCCTCCATGTATATATTTTAAAGATGTTTGTCTGTGGGTGTTATAAAACCGTTATGACTTTGTTAAATACGCAGTGTATGTTTTCGTAGATTAACAAACTCGAGTTGTGACTTTAGCTAACTGTTACTAACTGAAAAAAGGCTCATCTAAATCTCAGGCCCTTCTGCTGCCTACCCAAGTGAAAAAAAATACATTTAAATATACTTATAGTGTATTCCATTTCTAACTAATACATTGTAAACATATTTTGTTAAATTATATTTAAATCTAGTATATTTAAAGTTTACTAAATGTGTATTTTAGAGAAGTACTCCAAATACATTTATTATTTATTATATTATAATATATTTGAAAAATAATATATTAATTTTTATTACGCTCTAAATATACCTAAAATATATTACAGATCTGTATTTTAAATATATTTCACAGGAGTACACTTAAAATGTATTTAAGAAAATTGCACTTAATTTTAGTACAAGAAAAATATATCAAATACATTACAGGTTTGTATTCTAAATATATTTTATGGTAGTATACTTGAATGTAAGAGAAAATACACTTGATTTTAGTACACAGCAAATTCAATAGTGTTGGATTGACAGCTGTTGAGAGATAGAAGGATATATATATATTTTCATTTACACTAAGACTAAAATAAACTATTAATATGTTGTTAATCTGGCAAAAAAGATACTTTGCATTTCCTTACTTTTAATCTTTTTCAATATTATTTGGCAGAGGAACAACAAACAATATATTCAAGGATCCAAACATTCAAGGATCAACAGCAAATACATTGCTGGTTCTTAACACTTCAGTAATAAATGTAGAAGATATCTTCAGCTGTCTCTCCAAACATGATCAGTTTTACTCAGCTTTAACTAAAACAGAAGCTTGACCTGACAATCCATTTTCAGATGTAAAATCTATTAGTGTTAAAATTTCACAAAACCTTTCATCATTCAGCTGTACAACAGAGTTATTTCTTTTTTTAAGAGTTGTGTTATTATATGAATGATACAAAACCCTAGCATGTGTGAAACGATCATAAACTAAACCAGAATGAATAGCTGCTAACTATGGAGGCATCCGCTCCAATGATCCGCGCCTAAAATATGATTGTCCAATCAGGTGCTGCATTCAATGCAGCTTTGTAACTATCAGCCAATCAGAACAGTTGGTCTTGCTCTTGTGCATGTAGTCCTCATTTGAAGAAAAACAGCAGCTAAAGATGACGTCCTTCATGCTCGCGATTTTTACCTGCACAATAACAGCTTGAAAGTGGAGAACACCGGAATAATTCTAAAGAGTTCAGGAAGATTCAAGCAGGTAACCGCCCAGCCCGATTTAGACGACGACAATTGGATAGAAATTAAGTGTGGGTCACGAAAGGAACCCAGCAGGACAGAGGCTGCTAAAGTGCTGCTATTTGAAGTTAGCTTAAGCTTGCTAGGTTAATTTTATTTCACGATGAAATATTTATGCCCCACCGATCGTTCCTTTTCAGATGTATTTCAAGAACTTGTTTTTTTTTTCCTCCTGAGTAAAATATTTGGGCCATAGATGACACGTGTGTCGCTGCAAATGGCGACCGGTCTGAAGAAACATCTTGTCAGGTGAGACATACAGAACAGGGTATGTTTGCTTTTGCTAATGTTATGTTTGGGTCTATCAAATGTATGCTTTTTATTTTTGAAGTTGGGCTATATTAACTTGTAATGAAAACCCTACTCGGGTTTTAAACCTATGCTTTGCATTGAAAATATTAAACTCTTTCCATACATTGTTTTCTAGGCAAAGAAAAAGCTCCAAAAAATACAAAATAACAAGACTGCAAGTACAAGAAACGTAATTGAGGGACTAAAAAAAAAAACACTTTCTCAAAAAAGAAATCTTGAACAATCTGAGGATCTGTTTGGCAGCAGTTCAGAGGAGCGTTTGTCACCTGTCCGCATGGTAAGTCTAATTGTTGTGATGTTAATGATTCAATATACTGACCTGTGGTATTATAAAGTATATCCATTTTCTTTATTCTCAGTCAAAGAAGAGAAGGCTATGCGTATGGCCTCAACAATTTTCCCCACAAGCAAGCAGTGCTGATGAAACCCACATAGAGCCCACATCATTCAGACCATGTATGTATTTTGACATACATCATTTACAACATGTGTTATACTTTACAGGAGGAAAATGTTGATTGTGTGGCTTCAGTTGTGAGGAAGGCAAATGGATTCCTTCCCAGTTATACTGCAGCGCCTTCCATGGAAGAGATAGTTTCATGCCTTCGTGGTAAGTTTAGTGGCTTATCAAAATTTAACCTATATTGTTCATAATGTTTGCAAGTAAGTCATCTTTATTTATATACACCGCCTTTTAACTGCAGATCTGAGTTTCAAAGCGGTGTGTGGAGGGTTACTGCTCACTTTTATGTCATCCCACAGCACTTCTTGCCTGGAAACAATGTTAGCGTTTCAAAAATGGCTTTTCCTGAATCGAATTTGCATGTTTTTCACACAGGAATTAGCTGTCCTTGTTTTCACGAGGGAGATATTGGCAACATCAGCCCGAACTGGAAAATCAGGAAGAAGGGAAAGGATGAGGCATCAACTTGATGCTACAAAAGTGCAACCCATAACAGGTGAGTGACCAAATCTGATTCAAGTCTCAGATCTTTTGCACGATAGGTATGAATGTAAAAGAGAGTGAATGGATGGTGTAGATTGGAGCTGATGCGCCAGTGTGTTCGGCAACTTGCCTCCGTCATCACCGTCATTGTAAAGCGCTTTGGATGACCTTGGTCTGTAAAATGCACTATATATAAACATTACTATATTTACAAAACGGATTTGAAATTTTTTTTTTTTTGGCAGATGCAGGTTGCAGATGCAGGTTCGTGCAGCACTAAGACGGAAGTGCAAAAATGAGCAGTTCTGCCAAAAGAAGGAATGAATACTTCTATGTAATAATTTTATGTATACACTGTGTGTGTATGTTAGTCTTAGCTAGTTCCGGGGAGAAACGGTGACATGAGCCGACCGCATCCGGTGCCTGTGTTTCGTTGGTGATTCACGCTAAACTTGGAGGTCGTTTCTGGTCCTTTTCAAGTTCTCGGCTGTTGACTATATGCCTCAAGTAAAGCACACACCTCTTGTTCATGCTCCTCAAAGTGACAAGTGTGAGCGAGTGTCTGTTTTTGTGAAAAAGCACTAGGCTCTCATGTCAAATCAATGTTAAAAACACATCATATAGGGCTATTCCTCACTATTTTACGACCATTCTCCCTATAAATATTGAATTCTACCCCAGTTGAATAGTTGATGGTTTTAAATAGTTTGTCTTTGACATGTAGGAGGCAGATGTCATACCTCAATTTAAAGCTATTAATGAATTCTGTCCAGTCGGTGTTTTCAAGTTGATTTGACGCAAGAGCCGGACTGTGTTTGTTTGGGGGTTTTTTTTCACAAAAACAGACACTCGCTCACACACTTGTCCCCCTGAGGAGCTTAAACAAGAGGAGTGTGTCCTTCACTTGAGGCATTTGGTTGACAGCAGAGAACTTGAAACTGATCAGAAACTTCCTCCAGGAATTACTGGCAATAGACAGGGACTGGATGCGGTCGACAACTTGGACGTGAGATGTATATAAGATTTTTTGTTTTGTTAATATGCATTTTATTTGAGTAAATTGAGTAAATAGTAAACAACTATTTTTGTAAAGAAACATTGTTGTTGCAAATTTTATGTGCAAGCGCATAATAAAGTTTATGTTGCATTGTATCAATGATTTGTTTTTATCTGTATAAAGAAAAAAAGATGTTTTAAATATATTTTTATATATACTGTAAGTTAATTGAAAATATACTGTAAGTTAACTGCAAGTATGTTATGAATATACTTGAAGTTGCATTGAAATGTATTAGTCTATGGCGTCAAAATAGGGTCTGCTTAAACGTAACCGTAAAGCAGGAATTGTAAACGTAGGTTGTAAGTATTGTAAACATTCAAAATATATTGTAAATGAAAAAATTTAAAACTTACATTTAAGGTTCTGATTTTTCATGTTTCGCTTCAAAAGTTCCGTTTACGATTCACAAGTTACGTTTACGATTCACAAGCTACGCTTACGGGTCAAAACTTACGGTTACGATACATTTTTCATCTGAGCCCTTTTTGGAGGGGCGGGCTCAGCGCTCCCATTGGCTGGAGAGACCGGATGTTACGTCATCACAAAAGCAAAACACACCATTCAAAATTCAAGTCTCGTTCGAACTCTCTACATCGTATGATTGATCACATTTTTTCAACTGGGCTGGCTATTATAGGCTTTCACGTGGTATGTGCTCTCTTGTGGACACCCTAATTACACCAGGTCATGTTTAGATCGTGTGAAATATGCTCTCGTGATAACGTCATATGCCTATGTTGCCCCAAGGCTGGCCAACTAAGCTACACCTCGAGACCTTCCACTGTACGTTGTTCACACTGAATGCTTTGTCATGTCAGGATTATCTACTGCTATCAAAGGTGAATAAAACTATGTCTTTGATTTTTTGTTTGCTTATTATTTACATAATTATAGCGGCTTACCTAATGAGCCCATGCTAGCTAACAATGAATCTTGTCAGTCCATAACCTGTACATAAAGTTTTGAAACAAATGAGGTAACTAGCTGAATGATTAAACAAATCTGTGAAACTTGCTAAATAGTACGTTTCATTGGCTTCATGATATCTTATCAAAATTAACTTAATGTTAAGTAGCTCAAATCGGGGCTAACCTGTTAAGGCCATTAAGTTTACGATATTTGGCTACTGTACCTGTACTGTGTTTGCTAATTTAGGATGGCAACATCCCTAAAATCACACAGAAACTCTGTATAGTTCTGATCTTGCAGGTTATCTCTGCGATGGGCACCAGCACCACACATTGTAGACCAGCAAGATGTGGTTTTATAATAATCTATATAAATGTGATGTATTTTCATGTCTTAGGGACCATGTCTGCAAATTAAGTGCTAGCTATACAGCCTATGGACATGGTATCGGCCACCTGTATCAATACTTTTAATTCTGTGCCTATCAAATAAACATATAATAGCACTTATTCTCACAGAACAGTGGGTTGTAGATAGGAGTAAATGGCCATCTGTTACCTGGCCTAATATCTATAACTTCCTCATCCAGACATACAGTGTTTATACCTGACTGAACTCCTCCAGATCTCCACACCTGCCCGCTCCCTCCGCTCCTCCTATCCTCTCCAGCTCTTGGTCCCTCCTGCCTCCTCCTGCCTCCTCCTCCTATCCTCTCCAGCTCTTGGTCCCTCCTGCCTCCTCCTGCCTCCTCCTCCTATCCTCTCCAGCTCTTGGTCCCTCCTGCCTCCTCCTGCCTCCTCCTCCTATCCTCTCCAGCTCTTGGTCCCTCCTGCCTCCTCCTGCCTCCTCCTCCTATCCTCTCCAGCTCTTGGTCCCTCCTGCCCGCCTTGTCACCATGTGGAATAGAGCCTCTCCAAATCCACCCTCAAAACTCATCTGTTTAGACAAGCCCACTCACTAACATCATAACCACACTCTCCTCTCTCCATGATGCTTTTAACTGTTTTTAAAATACACTTTTTTTACTTGGTTGTTAGGCAACCGTGAGTGTCAAGAAAACTAATTATATAAAAAACTACTTCCACTCTGGGACTGAGTTCTATGTTGCTCCCAGTCAGAGAGTGGGCATTAAGTCAGTACGTCTACAAAGACTCTGTGCA